>LOJH01005444.1:0-29315 GCA_001685095.1 Ellobius talpinus | reverse complement strand
GAGAGAGAGAGAGAGAGAGAGAGAGAGAGAGAGAGAGAGAGAGAGAGAATTCCTCAGTGCTTGGATGAGATAAGTGAATACACTTTGAAGAAGAGGCTGCCTCTTCTAAGGCTAGGACCATGTCCGTAGGAAAGTAGAGATGATGGAGAGTTGACATGGGGATTGACATTCCTATCTCCACTGGAGATAGGAAGTAGAGCAGGCCACGTGAACCACAGAGGAGTCAACATCCTCATCCCCGAACCTCAGCAGATCAATAGGAGGAAACACCTAGGATCTCCAGTAAGCACAGAGTATGTGAGGTCAGAACCCATTTTGGCTGACCTTCACACTGACATCCATGGTAACAACAGAACTATTTCCTTTGGACCTGCCATGACCATGAAGCAAGGATGTTATGGTTAGAGACTCTCGTAACTGACAATCACAACCATCAAATAAGCAGAAGAACACAATAATAGCTAAGTCTAACAATCACACATTACTGTTACCTTGTGGGAAAATGCGAGTGTCATCAGACCCCAGCCTGGGATGCCAGCCTTGCCTCCTTTCTGCCACAGCTGCATGCAGCTTAGGGGGTGGTATAATTTATAGGAGGTGAAGGTATTGACTGGAGATGGGACTTTACAATGGTTCTTCAGATGTTATATAAGCTGTTGTAATGTGGAGTGGAGGGCTGCATCCCACCGACCGGCTAGCTTACACCCGAAATAACTGCACAGAAACTGTATTCATTTAAAACACTGCCCAGCCCATTATCTCTAGCCTCTTCTTGGCTAACTCTCACATCTTAATTAACCTGTTTCTATTAAATCTATGTATCACCACGTGACTGTGGCTTACGGGCAAGGATCCTAACCTACGTCTGTCTCGGGCCAAAGATTCATGGCATCTGCCGCACTGCCTTCTTCCTCCCAGAATTCTGTCCTGTCTACCATGCCCATCTAAGGGCTGCCCTATCAAAAGGCCAAGGCAGTTTTCTTTATTCAACCAATGAAAGCAACACATAGAAAGAAGACCCTCCTACACCAATAAGCTTTATCACTCATGTTGCTAGTGGGAGTTTAAATTGAAGTGATTACCTTTCAGTCACCCATGTTCCTTGACATAATTTCTAACCTATGTGGCCCTTTGACTAAACCTAATAAACTCATTGGTTCACCAAGATGTACTTGGTTGGATTCTTTGGTTTTGCCTCTGAATGTCATCAATGGAGTGAACAGACACATTATTGTAGACTTCTATTAATGGCCACTGGATGCTGCAATCATCCTTCACTCCATTTTCTGAAATGCCTATGTAGATAAAGTATTTTGGCAAAGACATCATCCCAACTTCACAAGCTCAACACTACATCTGATCATCTGCTTCCATTTTAGTATCATTTTTAGCCAAATTTAATCTCAGTTGCATCCACAATACGATGCTGGGCTCATAACCTTTTATTCGATGATTTTTTTCCTTCTTTTCCCTCTATATTCCCTCTTTTACTGGACACTGGGATTGCTAACCAACCCAAAAAGTAAGCTAGATCATTTCATTCCCTTTCTCTGAATATCTTCCCAAATTATTAATAGTAATGTTTAACTGTAGCGTACCCAAACAGGCCATCATAGTATTTAATCTGCCCCTAACTACTTATCTAAATTTATTTCACACCATCCTCCTTTTCCCTAGTACCCAACCCCCATCATCATGTGTATATATTCTTTTGTAATTTTTCAAAAATTCTAAGTTCTACTCATATTATGTAACTTTTTTAAAAAAATACTTCTCCTTTCTCAGAATGCATTTTCTCTAGCCTTTCTATAGCTGCTTCTCTACCTTTCATGAATATATTAACCTCAGTGTTCATCATTGGATATAAAACAGACACCATTCACTCTCCATTATACTAACAGACAATAATTGTGCATTTATTGCTTATTGATTGTCTGTTTTCTTATTCAGTTGCAAGATCCGTGAAAACGGAGAGCCACTGCTGTCTTTTTTCTGTGGCCACTATTTCTGGAACACTGTGTGATACAAAGCAGGTAGCCAGCTTGACAACAAATGGGTGAACGGATAGATGGTTGGTTGTGTTAAGGAATGGTTGGATTAGTGGATCTTTGCCTTTGGATATTGCTTGAATTTTATCTGACTTATCATTTTCAGTGCTCTGAAATGCTCACAAAACATTTGCTAAGCATGTTTCCAAACTTCATACTTTCTAAATATCCTTTCACAGTATTAAAACAACCTGCTCGAGATCTTTCTCCAGGTATCTTGATAGGAAAACAGCATCTCCAACAAGAAAAGGACCTTAGTGTAGCATATAAGGAAACCAGTAAATTGGACTTGCTTTCCACACATTCTGAAGCTTTATCATTTTAAGAACTTGTAGGTTCACAACATAATTGAGTAGAATGTACAGAAGATTTCCATATGCCTCTGACTTTGCTGCAAGTCTCCTCAATAATCAGTATTCTTTATCCAAATGGTGCATTCGGTATACCTGATAAGCCTTCCTTGGCATCACAATCACCCCAAGCTCATAGTTTGCATTTTGGATTCTGTTTTCATATATATATATATATGAAATATATATATATATTCTACTGATGTGACAAATGCCTAAGGGTGACATCTATCCAACTTTACAGTATCCCACAGGGTAGTATCAACACATAGTCTATACCTCCCATCAACCCTTCACAACGACTGTGATGCTTACTGTCTCCACAGGTTTACACTTTTCAGAATGTTGCAGAGTTGGAAATATAAACCAGGTGTGCTTATATCGTCTTTTTTACTGGGTAAAATGCATCTAAATTGCCCCATGACTTTCATGATTTGATGGCTCCTTATTGGGAGTTTATGTGTTTGTCTTGTTTATCTTAGCACTAGCAGTCTATCAAGTTGATATGCCAACATTTATTTATCTTTTTACTTAAGAAATTCTTGGGGGGCTGGAGAGGTGGCTCAGCAGTTAAGAGCACTGACTGGTCTTCCAGAGGATCTGGGTTCAATTCCAAGCTCCTATATGGCATCTCACAACTGTCTGTAATACCAGTTCCAGGGGCCTCAGACATCCTTGCACAGGTAAAACATCAATGCACATAAAATCAAACTAAAGTAAATTATTTTTAAAAAAGAAAATCTTGGATGTTTCCAAGCTTTTGTAGTTCCAAATAAAGGCATAGAGCTTGGGAATAGTTGCACTTTAATTTTATTAAGCAAATGCACTTATTTTATTGGAAATTAATAAATAGTAATTGTGCTCTTGCAATTGCTTACGACGTATTTACTTAACCAAGATTTGCAATGCCTCACACTTTGAGTGAGAAAGACAAGTTCTTACAGGTATACAATCTTAAGCAATTTATTTCTTTACTTGTTTGTAGAGTTTTATGATTAAGACTCTCCATATTTTTGGTGGTCAGCATAGCCTTTAATGGCTGAGACATCTTTGTAGCTCGTAAGGTATCTTTAGAAAGGGGAAACTAAAACCAGGGTTTAAATACTTCTGAAATTTGATATTTAAGGAGTAATGACAGGCATCCAGAATATTCACTACTTATCATAGCCATAAGTCCTTATGTTATTAATGATGACAAAGTTAACAAGGGTATTATTACTGATAATAGTTAGCTATATTAACACCACTAAGAATACTAGTCATTGCTAGTGACTATATTGTTAATATCATTAACAATGATGATAATAGTTATTTACAAAGTTCTTAGAAATTGCTGAGCACTGTTCTAAGCACTAGACAAGTATTTATTCTTCACAATGCCTATAAGTGTTTCATTTATATTCATTATTCAGATGAAAAAATGGAGGTTCCAAATTTTTAAGATCTTTTCCTAAAGTTCCATACCAGGTAATTTTTCAGAGTAGAATTCTGTTGAAGTCTTACTAGAGACCCCCCAACTCCAATAAATTGCAAATTAATTATACATACTACTGTGTACTATGTCATTTAGCTTCTATTGTTTTTGTATTTATATGAGCTGTTTATACAGCCTCTTTGTATCTATTATTAAGCAAGATATTAAAATCATACCAAAATATTAAATCATGTAGCTAAAATAGTATCAGAAGTCTTTTGGTCGTTTAAAACAGAAAAGTTGTCTCTTTTGAGATGGCAACAGTAATTTAAATCTAAACTTTCATGTGATCAATTTAACCTAGGTAAGTATGTAGCCTTCAGTTTTTCTGCCCTGCAAGAATAAGGCCAAACGCTACTGGCAATTCCAGATTATCCACATTCTTCTTGGAATCCTCTTTTGCTCTGCACCGGCTAGCTCCTAAATCACAGAGGCTTGACAATTGCCTAAGTGAGGGAGGCCGAGCATTAGTGCCGCAGCATCTGGCCAAATTAAATCTTCCACACACTTCCACTCAGCGGTCTCTGTGAAGAGCATGTTGGGTCCAGCATTTGTCTCATTATTTTCAAATTGTGCTTTGGAAAATGCATCTGGGCGTCTTGCAGCTCCTCACGAAGGGGAAAGATATAATTTGCAGGGCTGATGTGCCACAGTGGGCGATGGGCCACACTCTCTCCCCGTTTCCAAGGGCCACCGCAATAAAGCTTTTTACGAGCCTTGGGGAAGCTGCACAGCCGTGACCAGCTTCCAGCTTAGCAGAGATGTTGCTGCACAGGGCTCTAGTCAGAATAAGAGTTCAAGACAGTTCAAGGTCAGGGAGGGGGCGGGGCTCACCGAAGAGAAGACACATCTTTTTGAACTTTATTGGTAATGGTTGAAAAAGTAGGGTCCAAAAAGAAGAAACATAAGGTTATTTCCTTGTTCTTGATGTAGTAGTACTGTCAAGCATGAAGATGATTGGTAATACTACGGATTTTGGTTGACTGCAAAATATGGCTGATTTTAAATAATCAAATATTCCTTCTAATTATCTTCATCCACTTTGACTACAGCTTGATTTTTTTATTCCAAAAATATGTTCACATAATAGTATACATATTTCTAAAAATGAAGAGGTACTTAGTCTTCTGTTTCTAATCCAAAGACAAAACACAAATAAATAGAAACAAGCTTATCTTTATCGTGCGAAATTCAGGCATGAGATCATGCGAAATTCAGGCATGAGATGAGATTCTAAATGGTATTTGTCTTCTTGGGTATTGTTCTTTGAAATAAAGGCAGGACTTTTAGATAGTGGGCAATGAAAGAGATAGGTATTTTAGTCTACGTCACAGTGAATGAAGATGCAAAAATATCAATCTTAAATTAATGCCATGAATGATTTTTTTGCAGTGATGTTTCTCTTAAAGTTATGAAAAATATTTTCCAGTATGACAATCTTGTTTCTATCTAACAAATGATTTGTGTCCTTCTACCATTGGTTCTGAAACATTAGGATTTCAAACCAATTGGAATGTCTGTTTCCAACATCCATTCCGTGAGCATGTTCTGAAGTTTCTGACCTGGCTGTTCTGGAAAGAGATTTAGCAATCTGCCTTTATAACTGGTGTCCTTTGGACCTTCCCTAGGGAAACGTCACCCAGAATCAAACTAAATAATTTTCCATCAGGGAAGAGAAATCTCGCCTTCACTTAATTCTGATACTGTCCACTCTAAAAAGGAATTTCTTTATTATTTATAAGAATCTCTTCAGTACAATATGATCATCATATTTTATTGACAGAGTAGCTGAAGTATTCATATAAATTAAAACAAACAGCAGAATAAAACTTCTAAAAGGGTAGATAAGATATTTCTTGCTTAAACCCAGATCTTTCTAGCTGAAGATTTGTCATTAGAATGTTTTAATTGTGATCAACACTAGAAATAAAGCTTTTTTTTCAGCTGGATTTTACTTTGGAAAGAAAAATAAAATGCCGGTAAGAAAATAATGCATTAAACCCCCAATTCTCAACCTGTGGGTCACGACCCCTTCAGGGGTCAAAGGGCCCTTGCACAGGAGATACACAACAGATATCCCGCATATCAGAAGTTTACATTACAATTCCTAACAGAAGCAAAGTTACAGTAATGAACTTGCAACCAAAATAACCTTATGGTTTGGGGTCATCACAACCTGAAGAGCTGTATTAAAGGGTCTCAAGCATTAGGAAGGTGATTGTGTTGCTGTTTTAAGAAAAGGTCTTAATATTTTGCTGAGAATTTGTCCTTCTTAGCCCCCTAAATTCAGGGATTATAGGCATACATCATCAGGCCCAGTAAAATAAAATGAAACAGGACAGAAACTGGATTTTAAATGAGCTAATATTTGTGGGGTTTTTTCTTTTAGGTGTGTGTGTGTGTATGTGTGTGTGTGTGGTGTGTGACATGGTTACTCTGTGTAGCCCTGGCTGTCCTGGAACTCACTTTGTAGACGATGCTGGCCTCAAACTCAGAGATCCAACTGCCTTTGCCTCTGGAGTTCTGGGAAGAAAGGCGTGAGCTACCACTGCCCAGCCAATTCAGCTAATTCTTGTCTTCATACTTTTCAGTTTCTACAAAGTGAGACAGAACGACAATACTTTATAAACCTAGAAGTTATTGAGTGTACAGCTGCCCAAATTCTAAGCCAACCTCTGAGAGGCTCTCCCCCACCCCTACCTCAGGTGGTGTTTGCTCCTGTGTAATTACCATCCCCCATTGAGTGCTGCTGGGCCCGATCTAATTAGGGGATCACAGCTAGAAAACAGAAGTGGAGAATGCGAAGACCAACTGTGGAGGTGGCCACATGGCAAACCCCCAGTCTGCAGTCACCCACAGCGTGAGTCTCAGTTCCATTGCCACATGGAGCTGACGTCTGCCAAAATCCCTGAGATTTTGAAATTGGATCCTAAGCTCCAAAAAGGCATATCTCTTAACAGATACCTTGAGTTCATCTTGATGAGATCCTCAGCAGAGAAGTCACAGTTGCTCTGGCTGGGCTTCTTTCCTACAAAGCCCTGAAAGAAAAACTTAAAGCATTTTAAATGTCTTTAAATGTTTTTTTCTTTAAAAAAAATGACATTTTGGTTGGGAGCCTAGCCTTTAATGGCTGAGTCACTTCTCATGACAGCATTCAGGGCACAGCAGTGGCAGGCATAACTTGGTACTGCACAGCGCTAATTGGACTTAAGACCTATTCAACAATAGGGAAATCATGTCTGGCCCTGGAAACCCAGCCAACTACCCAGAGCTCGTAAAGGCAAGGATCTTGGAGAAGAATCTTGAGCTGCTGCTTTTACTAAACCAGCATCACCCCTAACTGTGTTCTAAATATTTGTCCTTGTGCCCACAGATAAGGCTTGTCCTCAGCCCGCATCAAGGAAATTTCTGCTTTGCAACAAACCGAAACCAATACAGAAAGTCACAACGGATCAAAATTCGGAGTTGTATAGCCCAATCCCAACTGATATCGCTAAAACACAGTTTCTGAACCTCAGACTCAAGGTTCATCGCAGAATAGAGGGGACAAAGAACCACAAGATGGAGGAGTTTGTTGTGAGATTTTGTTTCCTAGAACCGTCAAAAGCTGCAGCCACAAATTATTACCAACATGACTATCTAAATATGAGCTGAACAAGAATACAGTAGCAAACATGCTAAAGTGACCAAGAGAAAGAACCTGAGACCTCAGCTCTACACAAAGACCCACAGACAACCAAGAAGTGCTGAGAGCAGAAGAAATTGTCTTCCCTGGGGAAGAACACACCAACTGGCTATCCAATCCCAAATGGTCAGCCCTAAAAACATATACATGTAATTAACATTATACAGATTGAACAGGTTACATTTATATAGGTATGTATTAAGTTACATATACATATATGTATGTAACAATTATTAATGAAAAAGGCTATGAATTTGAAAGTGATCAAGGCGAGGAGATATATGGGAGGGTTTGGAGGGAGAAGGGGAAGGGGTAAATTGTGTGATTATATTATATTATGTTCTTAAAAAATAAAAGAAATAACTTTTTAAAATATTGATATAGGAACTTGCCGGATAACACTCATTCAAACAAAATACACCAGAGTGAGTAGCACACACACCAACGTTCTTCAGGACATGGTGTGCCACCATGGGTGTCACAGAAAGCTTTGCCCTGGAGGACCCAATGCTGTAGTGTGAATTGATCGATATTGTGTAAAACAGAAAAAATGTCTACATAGATTTTCACGGGCAGCCGATGGGTGTAGGAGTTAGAAAATTGGGCTAGGGTTAGATGTTAATCAGAGTAGCCAAGTCACACCCATCCAAAGACAAAGCCAAAATGATGAAGAGAAAGGAGACCATAAGGACTGGGTTTGGGCTGTGTCTAAAGAGTTCCCAACATGTGTAGAGGTGTTGGTCTCAGGTCACCGGGAGGAGGAACGGAAGTGGGTAGCATTATCCAGGAAGTCCTTTGTTCATGCAGGTTCTGGCTGCACTTAGGAAGCATCATGAAGAATTACATTGGAGAGACAGTCAGTAGGTTTGAAAAAGGATTTTAGTGTTGCCACGAACCAAAAAAAAAATTCAACTCCCAAAAAATGTTTGCAGAACTTAGCAAAATATAGGCAACCACAGTTTCTCTGGGCTGTTTAAAACTGTAAACAATATAAAACTTTTTCACAGAGACCAGATAGACGATGGGATAGGTGAAGTCTTGACAGTAAAAATTATAGTAATATAATCAGAAAGCAGAATGGTTTTTGAGAAATTTTGAGAATGGTATTGGAATAAGCTGAACTTTCAAGTTTTGCATATATAAAATATCTCTGAAGATTATTTGGTCACATTAAAGATTACCCATCTCCTTATTTCTCCTGATGACAAGTTACCAGGATTTAACATTTTTACCATAAAAAGTTAACATCTTTACCATGTATGTTGAAACTACATAGTAAATGCCACTTGGCTCAAATTTAACTTATGACTAGAATACACGTTTGATCTCCAAAATTAGGAGCCAGCAAGATGGTCCAGTGAGTAAAGGTGTGTAAGCCTGGTGCCCTTCATTTGACTCTGAGAACCATAGCGAGGCAGATGGAGAGAATCAACTTCGCAGAGTTGTCTGTTAACCACGTGTGAGCCATGGCATGCATGCCACTCACACACATTATGAGTTCAGCGAACTCCCCACAATACGAATAATAAGAACAATAAAATAAAACACTAAAAACTGGGAGCTGTTTCTTAGGCATTCCTCTTAATGGAATGGATAGTGTTCGGGAGTGAAACATCCAGAATTGGCATTTGTGTACACATTTGTAAGTGTGTGCATCTCTTTCCCTTCTCCAGCTCTCAGACCAGTAGCAATGAGCAACCTTGTGCACCAAAAAACAAAAGTGAAAATGTCTTCAGAATTAATTACTAAGACAGACAAAATTTTTTTAAAAAGTAGCTTTCAAACGAAATCCTCAGCTCTAATTAATCCCAAAGAGAGTGAGAGATTACAGGGAAGTTGAATTCAACTTCTTCTCTCAAGCCTTCCTTTAGCTTCCTATTTTCATCCCCTGAGCCAGTCAACAATTAGACAAGCTGTCATGCAACCACTTGTTGAGAATATCACTTATACCAAGAGCTTTACCATTTTTGAGTTTTATGTAATCAAGTCAACAATCTTAATCCTGAATGCTTCCATTAAGCCAAAGATCCAGGCTCCTGGATCTTTTGGAATGGTACTGCCAAACTGGACCTTGGAAAGTACACTTGGTTTTAATCCCTAAGATTAAATTCTCTTGAGCTGCTTAGCAATGTTAACTTCTCCCCATTCTAACTTGAAGCTTACTTCAATAAACATATTATCCATAGGAAGCGGTTTTTATATTAATATAGCAGACACTCATTAAATTTTCTTTATTTCAATAGCTCTTAACTTTATCTGAGAAAACTCAGTTAATCTTCCAATGCAAATAAACAGAAGAGAACAATAGCAGAGCAAATGCTTTTTTGACTTGAGCCTAATGGGCATTTTGGGCCAAGCTGTGCGGTTGCCTTTTGTATTTCAATGTGTTTAGCAGTACCTCTAGCCTCTCTGCAAACCAAGCAGCGTTCCTTGCAATATGACAAGCACAAATGTCTTCAGTTTTGACACATGACCCACCGTCCACCTCCTTCCTTCCACGGGACATAATTAACCTTTGCTGAGAACCCACTGCTGAAACTAGTGGGGTTTTTGTTTTTGTTTTTGTTTTCTTTTCAGAAACCATAATGGACTGACTGAGGGACAGCATAATATGCTCTCTTAAAATGTTCCATTTGGGTAGAAGGATTATTTTGAGCTAAAAATATTTGGAAAATATCAGGTGCAAGAAGGACTTAGTTTCTTCCTTAAGGAGAAAAAAATCCTGTGTAAGCGATAGCCTCAGGCTGGAGAGATGGCTCAGCATTTAAGAGCACTGGCTGCTCTTCCAGGGGTCCTGAGTTCAATTCCCAGTAACTACATGGTGACTCACAACCATCTGTAATGAGGTCTGGCGCCCTCTTCTGGTATAGAGTTATATGTGCAGATAGAGCTCTCATAAACATAAACTAAATAAATTAAATATTTACAGAGATGTCCTCTGTTAACGAGAACTGGGAATCAGAGTCGAAAGAAATGTGTATAGACAAAACCCTGGTAAACTGGCTTGATTCTCGCGCTACTTCTCAACAATTCACTCCCTTGTGTCATGTTTTCACAACTTCCTACTGTTTGTTCAATTCTATGTATAAATATTCAATATAAATATTCAACTCTTCTGGCATTTTTAGGTCTTTCCTTCTTCAGAGGCACCAATGACACTGAGGCAAATATGCATGTTCTTCTCTTACTTGGTATTTATCAATTCTACTTATAGGCTTACCCCATAACTCTGAGGATAAAGGTAAAATTTTGTCTCCCTACATAAGCAAGTCTGAGTACTTTAAGATTATAAATGTATTTAATCTATAAGATGACCTCATAATGTAACTCTTAATTTTTAATTGTTATTAGATTTATTTTAAATTTAACTGCATGGTGTCTTCTCTGTATCCATGTCTGCGTACCATATGCATGCAGTGCCCAGGGAAGGGCAACAAAGGACAAAGGAGCCTCCAGAACTGGAGTTACAAATGGTTGTAAGCCACCATGTCAGAGCTGGAAACCAAAAAGAGTCCTCTGCAAGAGCAGCGAGTATTCTTAACCATTAAATCATTTCTCCAGATACCTAAAACTTGTTTTTAGCCCCATGTTATAAACTGTAGGAATACCTGCAGAGAAGGCAATTAGCTCCCTATGTGTGCATAGCTAATACACAATTACTAGATCTAAGCTTAGACACTTTATAGAAGGACATTACAACTGCTTATTCATTTAACAAGTAGAATTTACTAAGAGTTCAATATGTGAGTGTGAATGAAAAATATGAATTCTATCCTCAACTTGCTCATAGTTTAATCACAGAAAGCAGTCATAACTGGCAGCATGGAGGAAAAGAAGCAGCTAGAATGTCATGTCAACCATTGCTATCTCCTCTGTTTTCCTCCTTTTTCTACCTCTTCTCTCAATACAGTGATCCTCATCATTTTGTTTCACTGAGTAACTGGCCATAGCTCCAGCATAGGCAATGACTTATGACTGCGGAAAGTCTAATAAGATTAAGAACATAAGGATGGGGGATGGATTGGGGGGCAAAGTGTTTGCTTTGCAACCACAAGGATCTGAGCTCAGATCACCACCACACTTGATGTGGCTGTGTTGTGTCTCTAACCCCAACAGTAGAGTCAGGGGCTGAGATGATGGATCTCTATGATGCTGATGGCCAGTCAAATGAGCTGAAACGATGAGTTCCTTGATAGACTCCATCTCACAAAAGGAAAGAATGATGAAGAATCCCAATGGCCTCTAGCAGATACACACACACACACACACACACACACACGCAGAATTTCATACACATACGTTAATATACCAAACACATTCATAGACACACAACTAAAAATAATTTTAAAAGAATTTATTTATTACTACTAAGTTATCCTTACCAGTAATAAGTGCAGCTCAGTAAGTACCTTAGACGGAGCAAATGGGCTTTACAGCTCTACAAGACTTGGTCTTGTCTCAGGCCAATGGAGGACAGGATTTTGAAGAGCACATTTGCAGGAAACACTTATAAAGAGAAAGAGCAGGGTTTAGAAAACACTCAGTCCATAAAACAAGAGACCTTTTAATTATAGTCCTGCCCCAGCTGATGAGATAACTGAGAACTTTCAGGTGCCAGTCTCAATATATAAGTTTATGGATTTGGCCAAAACGTCTGTGAATATCGCGATGAAGCATATACAGCCCACAGAAATCATCTGAAAGCAAAGGCTACATCAATATCATTGGGAGGGCCTGCAGATGCCACAGATCTTGAAGAACTCATCTGCTTTTTGAAGATGTGAAAATGCTGTTAGGCCACCAATCACTTTTCTCCTGTGGCAATAGCATCACAGGGTGAGAGGACAATCCATTAGAACAGCTCAATGTTATTTTTAGTAATTTCTGGGCATATTGCATCACCCATAGGCGACTTCATATCCTTGAAATGTTTAGGGGTCACTTTTCAGAATTTTACAGGCCATTTGGTATCCCTCTTATGGTAGTTACCCCCATAAACCCCAAAGGGAATGATATTATTAAGGGGTGTGACTTTGATGCAGTGGGTATGGCCTTGTTAGAAGAAGTGTCACACTGTAAGTGGAGCCTTTGAGGTTTCCTATGCTCAGGATACAACCCAATGTGTCAGCAGACTTCCTGTTGCCTGTAAGATGTAGAACTCTCAACTACTTCTGCATGCTGCCATGCACCCTGCCACAATGATAAAGAACTGAACCTCTGAAATTGTAAGCCAATCTCAATTAAATGTTTTCATTTATATGAGTTGCCATGGTCATGGTGTCTCTTCACAGCAGTAGAAACTCTAAGACACCTCTGTTCTCTAAATGAGAAGAAACGATCGCAGTGACTAGCTTGAGGTCAACTAGCAAAGCAGAGCTCAATGAAATGAAAGACTCATCCCCTGATACATTCAAGTTATTTTACCAGAATCAGAAGAAAAATGTTATTGTTTGGGTTTTGTTTTATAAAGCCTATATAAAATGATTTGCCACATAAATTGATTTTGTTATGTCTACTAAATTCATTATAACCATAATCACACTAAGACGAGAAACTAATCCATGTTCTTAATTTAATTGCTTCTTTAGAAAAAATAAATATAAAATCTCCATGAACTGACATTTGAAATGACTCATGTAGGGGATACAAAACTGAACATGGCCCTTTGGTTCAGCTGCTTTTTCTTCCAGAAGCTAAAAATAAAGATGGGTAAAATACATCATAAGAAACAAAGACCCAAATGTGTAGAAAATGCCATAGGAAAAATTTTTCTGTTTAAATAGATTGAACTTAATTTCCAAATATAAAGGCCAACTTTACTGAGTGCCCAGAATGACTTTGAAAATGTTTTACTTATATTAACGCTACTGTATTTGTTGCCATTCCATTTGTAGATGATTTTATTCTGTTTCACATGTCCTCCTTGAAACATGTAAAGCAATGTGATCATGTCATAAGCTTGAAGGGCATATGTTTCTGTACTTGTGTGTATTCAAAAAGACAACATACCTTGACTTGAAAGGTATTTTTTCATATGTCAAATACAAGGGTTGCTTAATATGAAAAAGACTGTCTTAGTTTCCTATGGCTGCTTTTAACAGTGAACCCAGATCTGGTGGGCTGAAACAGCACAAATTTATGACCTTACCTCACAAAAGTTATAGATTAAAAAATCAGGCCCTGTAGGACCAAACGCAAGAGGTCAAGAAATCTGTCTTGATCGTGAATGCTTAGAGGACATCTATGCCTTACATTTCTGCCATTTTGATCTTCTATAAACTGCCTTTGTCTTTTCTTTTAGCTGATGGCCCTTTTCGTCAAGGGTGTCCCTCCTCTCTTCTATATCCTTTATCATCTCTGCTTTTCCGAGACTGATTCCTCTTCCACTCCACTCCTTCCAAGCCCTCCTGTGGTTGCTTTTGTCCTGTTAGGATAATCCTAAAGAAATTTCCCTTCTGTCTGAAGACCAACAGATCAATAATATCTATAATGTGCTATGTGTGGTATACATATTCACAAGTTTGGGGTAAGACATGGAAGTCTTTAGAAGCATTGCTTTGCCTACTATAGCAGCTCCACCCTACCATGTCTCTGTTTATAACATTAGCTTACATATAAGTTCGGAAGATATTACTTAGTCAGGTTCTGTCCGTGTTAGAGGAGTCATTGTGGAAACCTAAAATATGACGAGGAACGAAATTAATACACGACCTCTGATAAAGTTTCTTTCTTTCATAAGTGTCTTCTATAAATAGGTCATTGTTCTAGAAAAGTGCCCTCCTACACAGATATATTGGAACTTTAAAATCTCCTAAAGCCAATCTCAGAGCACTCTGCCAGAGTTTGCACCCAGAAAAGGACTTCTGAAAACATCAGTGTGGGGTGGTGTTGACCGAAAAAAAAGGCTTGAAAAGTTAATTCTTTTCACGGGAAAACTAGGCAATTGTGTTGTCCGCTAATGAATCTTAATATTGTCAAAGCTTGTGTCTAAGTGAAAGTCAATAACACATTTTTCTATGAGCTAACAGCCACATTTTTTACTCTACAAGCATTTTCTCATCCCATGAGATATACACCATGGCAATCCCATTCTATAGATGCAGAAAAGAAAATATGACGTTAGAAAACTGAGCTCACTGGTCCCTCAATAGAGAGCTGGACCTGACATTCCAGCTGTGGTCTTCTCATAAACACATGCAGAGAAAAGATGGTTTCAGTTGCCTCAAAACTGTCCCAGCCCATGTGCTGAGGGCTATATTAGAAAATTAGCCGAGTGTGAGCCAGAGAGTAAGCTAGTAAGCACTCTTTTTCCATAGGTTCTGCTTTGGGTCCTTCAGCGCTTGCCGTGACATCCCTCTGTAATAGACTGGGGCCTCAAAATGCCAACTAAACCTATCCTTCCCCAACTTGCTTTTGGTCTGAATATTTTCGGGAAGCATCAGAAAAGCAGCCTGGATTGTTTTATCACTTATGAATACATTCCAAAGTCTTTGGATTGGCAGGTGGAAAGCTACTTTCTCTTTTATTGAGCTGTATCTTAAATATGTGTGTGTGTGTGTATTTGGTATGTTTTTCGTTGTACTGTTGTTTTGTTTTGCTTAAAAGAAAAAAGTTATCTTTTCCACTGCATCCTCCATGGCAAAGGATTCCTGAACATTGTCTCAATGAACCCATCACAATAGGATGCCTTATAGACCTTCAAAATGGCCCCTCCTCTCTGTGTCATCTTCTGCCCTCAGATGAGAAGACACAGACTGTGATTAAACAGCCAAGGTATGTGTGACTTGTTGAGCTCAGGGCAGAACATATAAAAAGACAATAAGTAATGGCTCTCACTGATGCTCTCTTTGTCATAAAGACAAAGCAGTTTTGTGTTTTAATGAGCCCAGGATTGAGTAGTAAAGGTTTCTTCTGACATCCAAAGCCGGCAGTGTTTTGATTTCATAATGTCCAATTCTGATTGAGTTCACGAAAGAGAAGACACTATTCATAACGGTCACTCTAGAAACACTTGATGGGACTTCCTAACCCTTCCAGGCACATTTACGTGATCCCCCCCATTTGCACAGTGTGGAAAAGCAATTCCTCCATGGAGATGGTACAGTCGAGTCTGTAAACAGTTATTACATTTCAATTAGGGCTGCATGAAACTCTACATATTTGGTTTGCAGGAAATTAATGCAAATCTTTTTTGATGTTTCAATTCACAAGGGGGGGCCTATCCCACACATTTGGCCCTGGGCATCACATGCAGGCTCTTTCAAACATCAAAGGCTGTTTTCCCAGCGTAAAACATTTGGCCTGGGGTTAAAATTTCCTAAAATACTGGTCTGTACTCAAACTCCCAAGTTTTCAAGCTGCATGGAAGTTTTGCCAAGAGAAGTCAACATAACTGGCTTTCTAGCAGGGAAGAAACTTTCTGTAAAGCTTTTACTGTTGAACATGCACTGGGTCTATTCATTGAGAATCCATAAATCACTGACGTAAACTTTTTTTTGGTCATGGAAAACTGAGAAAAAGAGAATTAACACACGCTAAACACCTATCAGGCTCTTATCAGTTTATCTGAGTGGTTGCATTAAATATTAAATTCGTCCATTAACACTAGGATGCTGTGTTCCTCTTTATTCAGAGAATTCAGACTGCAGCGAAGGAACATCTTCAGATACAAAGATGGGTGGTAGGTACCATGCATGGATGCAGAGCTCTCTTTCCCCAAAGTCCTTAGCAAGTCTTGTCTCCCACTGAATAAAGATAAGGGGGCTGTGGTTCGTGTTCACAACCATTGCCTTTTTCCTTTCTGTTTCCAGGCTCCTTCGCTTTTTTGGGATGCTCTTCATCCTAGCTGAGCCGGCCATCTCCTCTTCCCGTTTAGAAACCAACACACAAACAGCACACTCCAATGATAAAGGAGCCACTCTGTCTCCCCCAGGATGCCTTACATATGGCGGGGTGGGGGTTGGGCAGGCCAAGAAAGACTGCCAGCAGAATAGAGGACTTCACACCCCCACCGCTTCCCGTGAAAAATAACATATGGACAGAACATTTATTCAAAGGCACAGATTTGTTTCTAGTTGCTCTCCAGCAGCTGAAGGAGAAAGAAAGAAGAAGAAAAAAAACCCTTTTAAGAGCCATCTGAAAATACTCCCCCAACGAGAGAAAGAGTTGATCTTTTTTCAGATTGCAGAATGAACATGAGCCAGTCTGAGTCACAATGATTCCGTTGCAATGTGCTCAGCTAGCTCCTGTTGCCACGAGTCTACCCCTCTCCTAGGGATGGCACGCATCCTCCACCTCCCGCTTTAGATCTCTGTAGGGAAGGCATTTAAACATATTATATTACTTGTTCTTACTGCTTTCAAATTAATCCTTTTTTTCATCACGACTTTATATTTTTCAGCCTTCTCAACTTCTTGATACATATACCCAAAAAGTCATTTCAGAAAACAACTTCCTGACCTCCATAATTTTTTTTTTTTTGGTTTCCAGGGCCATTTGTTTCCAATCACCCGGTTGTCCAGTTGTTGGTTGAGTACTGGAATGATTCACAACTCTTGGCACTATAAAATTCCTCAGGCCCAGAAAAAAAAAAGAGGCATTGCCAGGAAACAAATTAAAAAGTTCAACTTAAAATTGTACCTACCTTTCAAGCTCCTGGTCTATAAAAGTCTTCACAGCTTATGTCTTGGCTAGATTTAATTTAAACCACGTGAGAATTAAGAGGGATTAGCCTCCTGGAAGCTTTCTGGGTTTTAACAACAGAAATCAGAAAGGAATGAGAAAACCTACAGCTGTCTTTTATGTCTTTTAAGAATATAAATGTGAGGGGCTGGAGAGGCGGCTCAGTTAGGTAAAGGGCACTTGTTGTCTTGGCTGAGGACCTGGGTTCAATTCCTACCATCCATGCAGTGGCTTTTAGCCATCTGTGACTTCAGTTACAAGATCTGATTTGCTCTTCTTATCTCTGTAGGGGCCAGGTATATACATAGGCCATATGTACCTGAAAAGACATTACCTAAGTAATAGCTTTCATTGATGTTCTCTTTCACAACAGTGCATTTTTCCATTTTAATGAGCCCAGGTTTAAGTAATAAAGGTTTCTTCTGATATCTAAGGCTGGTCCAGTTCTGATTAAGTTCAAGAAAAAAAAGACACCATTCGTCACGGTCATTTTGGAAACACTTGGTGGGACTTCCAAACCCTTCTAGGCACATGGTTACATTACCCCCCATTTTCTTGGTGTGGAAAAGCATTCATACATGTAAGAAAAACACTAATACACGTAAAATAAATCTTTAAAAAAGGTTTTAAAAAGAGAACATGCATTTGAACATTTTTCACGCACACAGACTAAGTACTCATGGAAATGGCCCCTCCTTTTGTGCTAGCCATCCTAAGCCATCGCTCCTTTAAAGCTATCAAGCACTCAACACCTTCCAGAAGAAATGAGATCCTTTCTTTCTCCACATCAAGATTTGCTCCTTTTTCAGCCCATTGTTGGTAGTTGTGCATGAGGTTCCACCTTACCTTGCAATTGCTCCTTTAATTAGCTGTTTATCTGACCATTTGGAGATCTTTTCAGTAAGAAAGCCTTTTCAGTAAGAGCCGATCCTAGAAAATAGAGTAATGAAACTCAGACCCAAGAAGTCAGAAAACACAAATGCTCATTAGCACACAAGGCAGGCTCGGGAGAAAGGCAAAATTATCATCAATTCCTGTTGTTGAGAAAAAGAAAGCAGATCTCTTTCTCTGCTTTGTTTATTGAAAATTGATTTTTTTCATACAATATATCCTGATTATGGTTTCTGCTCCTTCAGCTCCTCCCAGATCTTCCCTACCTCCCCTCCTACTCAAATCTATACTCCCTTTATTCCCCTCTTGTTAGAAAATAGGCATCTAAAAAATACTAAAATCAAGTAAAAGCAAAGCAAAAGATAAAATCAAAACAAATAAAATACCAGAATAGGAAAAAAGCAAACATGCAAACAAAAGGAAAAGAGCCAAGGAGAAGGCACAGAGTATGCTTAGACACAGACACACACATCTGTACACAGAGCATTCCCATCAAAACGCAAATTCAGAAACCATAACATACACACGAAAGACCTGTGAGGTAAAGGAAAATAAACAACCTTCAAAAATGTCGTGGAGTTTGATTTGTGTTGGCCACTAATTCACCATAATGAGGGAAAAGAAAAAGTACAGTTTTAGCATACAAACATATGTACAGTTGGGTGATTCCAGGTAGGTTTTCAAATACTGGAGATGTTCTCTCATCTGTTTTTTTTTTGTGTGTGTGTGTGTGTTTGCTTGTTTTCTTACATTTTCATGTGTGTCAATGGTGTGTGTGTGTGTCTGTGTGTGTATGTGTGCATACATGCACATGTGTGTATGTGTGTATGTGGACACTGGAGATGAGGGGATGAGGGGATTATCCTCAGTCAGTTGTCTACCTACCTTGTCCAGTTAGGCAAGCTTTCTCACTCAGACCATGTTATGACTAGGCTCGCTACCTAGCTTTGGAGCACTTCCTGTCTCCATGTTTCCACTCGAGAATTTCAGAAGGGCTACAAATTACACCGAGCGTTTACACTGGGCATTTACAGGGGTTCCTGTTACAGTGTTGACCAAACATCAATCCTCACTCATGAGTGGCAAGCATTTTAACTCCTGAGCAATCTCCCAGCCTCCAATTCTGTCATTTTGATATTGGTGCTATTCTAGACAGCCCAGCTGTCCCATGGTTGGCTCGTCACCACACCAAGACTCAGCCTCGCTTTGATACACTGAGGTTATGTGGTAAACTGAAGTCCAACAAATACATGTATGAGTAGCGGACTCCCTTATGTTCACAAATTTCCTTTCATGCTATTCATGAATGTCATACGTGGATGTCTTGCCAGCCATGTACAAAATTGAACTCAGTTTCTACTTTCTAAACGCTTTCTAAAACATTGCTAACTTCATCTTTGCAGCTGCTCACACACTGGTTGTTAGAAATTCTGACTCCTGATGACAAAGAAAACCTTCTTGACTCAACTTGTTTCTTGAAGAACTCTCCCCAACTCTCCATTTACCATGTGTTTGCAAGCTATCATTGGATCATGTCAAGCTCCATCTTCACCATTCTCCCAGCCTCCATCTTGCCTGATTTTCTCCATACAGTATCCCTAATGGTTGCTTTTGGAATATTATGTCACATATTTGCTGAAGCATTCTAAGAACCATCCGTGGTATTAATAGGAAAATCCACATCCCTGATACTGACATTAAAAGTTCCATGTGTGCTATGCTCCTGTCTCATAACTCTCTGCTCTGTATCATTTATGCTCCCAGCTTTTATTTCCCTGACCTTCTTTCTCTCTGTACTCCCAACAGAACACAAACAGCCCTGACTCAATTTTTCTCTCTGTATAAAATGCCCCTCCATTAATTTATAGAGGTCCTATAAAGTCTCCTATATGTCTCTCATAAGCTGTCACCATATTAGTGACATTGATCCTTATCAATTCATTGAAAACTTAATCTCCCCAAGTCTCTGCTCCTTCTTTGCTGGATTTTATCATATTGCTTCAAATAAACTGCAAAATTTGCTTACTGTAGTTCATTTCTGTTAGCTTTTGTTCCAAACTAGATAATAAGCTCTGTGAAAATAGGGCATTTTCTGATTTTGCTAATTACCACACACAGTATCTACAACTGAGGCTGGCACAGTGTCTTGATGAATACTGATGAAAATGATGGATGAAGAATTATAATGCTTTTTACTGGTGAAGGAAATTTCTTAGTGTGTTTGTCCCCAAATATCACAGTGTGACAAAATAAAAACTTGAACTGAAAACAACTTAAGAGATAATGGCAGCTCTAAAAATAAATTTAACCAATATGCGATAATCTGTATGCCATATTAGGCTGAATAGATAATGTCAAAGAAAAAATAAGCAAAAAAATAGAGGAAAAAAGACACAGAAGAGGAAATAGCTCAAAGGTGACTGACTATTCATACTGACTTGAAGGAAAATGAAAGTGGCTTGCTGGCCGCTGACCTGTTTCCTATCAGGGGCTCCTTTTGTTCCCTGCTCTCTGGGAGTCTCTTACTTGCTCTGTAAAATGGCTCTAATAAACCCTACCTCTGTAAAACTGCCATGAGAAGATAAAATGACATATGGTGCCTATATTGTGTGTGTGGCATGTAGGAGGCACCCTGTAATGGAAGCTGCCCTGCCTTGCAGACAAGACCCAGAAGCCCATGCCCCAGCACCAATAAGCAAAACAAATGTTCAGCTGCTGGCTTTCAAATGCTGCTCTCTAATAAAAACAAGAGGGCTCACTGAAGAAGAAAAGAATCTTTCAGGACTGAAACAGGGGAAAATCAACACGAATCTAGTACATATTTTGCCAGAAGGTAAGGAAATGCTAACAAATGTACCATGTGCTGGAGGATGATGTTCATAGAGGGGGTTGTGACTATGTGGGGTCAAGGGATTCCCCAAAAATGTCTTCACCTTCTGTTCATTTTTACGGTGTATCAGAAATGATGTGAATAAATGAATAAACAAAGCCTATTAAAAGGTGGGGAGGGAAAGAACAAAGGAAAAGTTTATACCAAAGAAACAAAGACAGTGAACTAACTCCCAGACTTTCCAACAACCAAACCTGGAACCATTTGAACTTGAAAGTAAATGATGACAGTTCTATAGCCGCGCTGTAGTTATATGGGATTGTCAGCTAGGATAGTCTAAGAAGGGCCTAGGACCTCACTGATGTGTACTACTGCATGCACCTATAAAGGAGTTCCCAGGAGGGATTTATCAAAGGAAGAGGACCAACCCTGAATGTGAGCCATGGGTGACNGGTGACACCATCTTAGACTACTTCCCCAGATCAAATAGAGTCCAGGCATGCTCTGCTTCCCATCACTGTGGGTGAGCAGCCTTTGCTGTGTACTTCTGTTGCCTGAGGATCTACTCCATCAGGGACCCAAAACCAAGGGAACCAAGGGAGCCAAGGGGCCTGTGGCTTGCTAACCATGGGCCAGAACAAGCCTCCTTCATGTTTTAAGTTGTCTGTGTCAGGAATTTTGCCACAGAGATAAAAATTCTAATCTAAAGCCAAAATGCAAAACTGAATATTCCTATGTCCACGTTGAGCTATATAATCATCCCAGTGCGTCATTAAGTGGAGAGCAGAGAGATCTTGAGAAAGAAATTCCAGTGAGTAAGCAAGGTGTAATTAAGTCCTAGGAGGAAATACTAGAACAATACAGGATCCAATGATGGATACCAAAAGCAGTGGGGAAGCCTGCACCTATGTACCTTCCCCAAATGTGTGTTAACTACTGACAGTTTCAGCTCTGTAGACAAACCTATAATGTCTCCAAAATGTCTCCTTCTGAAAGACAGACTTTAATCCACCATCTGAATAGGACACTTTAAAATGGTTCCTCTCAAGGAACAGGATTTGAAAGCGGACAAACAGAAGCTTCCCAGTGAAGAGACCTGGTAAATAATGTCTTCATCGAGTTAGGAGAGAAGCAGCCAGGGGTATTCATCCGATGGGAAGGGAGTAGTGCATCTTTGGCATTGTTCTCCAGCATCCACCAGTCCATTCGCATCATGTGAAATTTTCACATAAATGAAATTGATGGGTATGCTGCGAAATACCTGACCAGGCTCTTCATGAAATAAGAGAATTGAAGACTAGGCAGAGAGAAAGCTACTGGCATATGACTGACTGAAGCAAAGGCAGTATTTTTGACTGGAATCTGAAACTGGTAAAACAAAGAAAGAGAAACACAAGAGATCTTAATGAGATCTGTAGTTTAGCTTGTTGTAATGTATATATTTTCATTTTGTCTCTTTCATGACTGCACTATGATTAGACAAGGCACCATCAGTATAACAAGAGGGAGAAAATTGTTATTTTACTGTCTTTGCAACTCTTTTTTTGTTTTTTGAGTTTGTTTGTTTGTTTGTTTTTCAAGACAGGGTTTTTCTGTGTAGTCCTATAAACCAAGCTGGCCTCAAACTCACAAAGATCCACCGTCCTCTGCCTCCTGAGTACTGGGATTAAAGGTGTGCCCACCACCACCTGGCTATAATTTTGATTCAAAGCTAAACACGTTAAAATATTTTAAAGACACAAACATTGCTTAGGATTAAGCAAAGTGGTGTCTATGAAAATATTTATAAATTATACAGCATTACGTTCGTCACTATTATCATGTTACAGTAATGAAAAATAATGTTTTAGATGGTGATAGCAGTTGTAAAATGTCAAAAATGAGATGATTTGAACAGACCAGCCCAGAAGGCAGCCAACCAAATATCCCCAACACAGACACAATAAATGTAACACAATAAAATAAAGCTGCCCTAAGCCACCAAGATGACCCTATATGCTCCTCAGCTTATAGTCTTCGCCTATTCATGGAGTCCTCCAATGGGGACATGCATAAGGAATAGATAAGTGATCTTCCACATTAACTGTGAAAAAAGATCTTTGGATTCCTTTAGGTCTCTTCTTTGTTTTTATGATAAACATGGAAGAAAAGGAGTTTCTGTGATTTGGGATGCTTAATTCAGAACTCTAAGAGCAATTATAAGCATTCGGGAAATACATCCTTCTCTACTATGCATTTGATTAACCTGGAGGAGGGTAGCCGCTCTCTTGTGAGGATAGCCAAGCAATCCATGTGGGAGGAAACTGAAAGTTCCTGCCAACTACCAGGACCGTGTAAATGTTCTTGGAAGAGATCGTGCAGGACCAGACAAGACGGTATAGATGGTGACAGCTCCACCAACATCCTGACACTAATCTTGGAAGAGACGCCGAGGTAGGGTGACCCAGTTAAGACACAACCATATTGTTCACACAAAGAAATTATGAAACAATAAACACTTATTGTTTTAAACCACTCACCAGTGAAGAGATAACGGTGTACTGGTAGAGAGCCTGGATAATACTCTTTGAAAAATGAGCAATAAACATTTGTCTAGAATAAAGGCCTAGGGTTGTTAGTCTGATGACAGACAAGAGTTCAGTGACATTCTGGCACAAGCGTGTTGGGACATGCAACCTGCTCTTTACGCTCCTTCTTTCCTTTTTACTTTAATTGAATGATCATCCAGACTAACTGAGCATTCAAACATGAGGTTTTGCTGCTCTTCGGTTTCTTTTCTTTGCCATTTTAATTCTTTCAGAGTTTCTCAGGCAGAATCTCGGTCTGTGGCACAAGCTGGCCTCAACCTCCTATTCCTCGAGCCTCAGCTTGCCTTCTGCTGAGATTTCAAGCGCTCACCACCACACCTTGGCTTGCTATGTTTCTGACGCAGTGTCGTGGTGCCGAGGAACAAAGGAAACCTGGAACTAGACTACCAAAGTTGGAGTATAAAGCACAGCATAGAGACACTTGACAGGACATGATGGGATGCAGAACGACGATGCTTGAAGAGTATTCTTTTCTGTGCAGGAGATCATTGTATGGTTGTGCTTTTATTTGTTGCCCATTAGGATCAAAATTTCAGTAGTCTCTTCATGGAAACACTGCTCAGAAGCTACATTCTTGTGTACAAAGTGGAGAACTGGAGCAGAATAAGTTCATATTCAGAAGAGAACTAGCTTTGTCTTTTGCCACTTCTAACCATATGGTTTCAGGAGTCACACATTCTTCTATCTTTGGGCTCTTGGTGGTCATGTGAGGATGCATGAAACGCAGTGTCTAGTGTCACTGGACCTTCACAAAGTTTCAGGATGACTTCAAAAAATAAATGAGAAGCAATATGAAGGTTGCTTCTTTCGAAAGAAACGATTCAGTCTCGCAGCTTGTTTAATTCAGAATAACGATGTGAAGCTTCCAGAAACATCATTTGTTGAAGACTGATGCCAGGGAATGAGGGCTAGCCACCGATTCCCTGGACTTTACATGCATTAAGCCTCTCTCTATCTGGTGCACAAGATCACATCTTTGTCTCACCCAACAGCTGCTATTTAGCGAGGCTGGAGTTCTTCATTTTGCCCTCTATCACCCTTTTTGGAATAGAGCCTTTAAAACCGGGAAGCAATTTAGTGTGCATCACCTGCTCTATTAGCCCAGGCCAACACTAATGACATATTTTAATAGAAAAATGGGCAGTTGGGCATCTGAACTTTACCCTGTCGTGGATCATTTCTGGCAGCTGGGTTTTTGTTCATCAGTTTGATTGAAACCTCTTCCTTGATAGAAGCAAAGAGACTCCTCTTTGTCCGGGCTGTCCGTAAAAGGTGAAACGGAAGGCTGTACAGGCAGGCTGCTCTGCTTGAATACATTTGTTTTCCCCGGCTTCAAGCCACAGCAGTGAGCAAACAAATGATTCTTCCCTGTGTCTTCATGTGCACCATAGGAGTGCAAATTAGGATTAAACAATGCTCATCGGACCTGACTTTTCCCAGCCCTGTTTCAAGTCACTGCACAGGCTTGTGTTTTTTTAAATCTCCCTGTGGAATCCTTAATCCTTAGCCCTGGGCTATTTGAAAAAATAAGTGGCTGTGTTTGTGCGTGTTTCTCTCTCTGTATATATAAGTATATTGCCTTTAAGGTTGTGAAAGGAGGGCCTGGTAACATCATCATCACCATCATCAACATCATCATCATCACCCCATCATCATCATATCCTTTCTCTTTACAGAGAATTGACCTCAAAGGGTTTCCTTTCCTGGCTTCTTAACTTCTCTCCCAAGCATAATGATTCCAGACAGACGGAATAACTGACCATTGATTCGCCATGTTTTCAGTCATCTACAGTCTGATTCCTGCATATTGCTGTGTGATATTTGGTTTTGAAGAATGCTTATCCTGGGGAACACACTCAATCCAATATTTCAAAGCAATAAATTACCCGTGTCTGGAGGCCTCGGACAGCCTAGATTATTTTGTCCTTATTGAATATAATGAGCAATTTGGAACATTACGCTTGACTTGGATTTAGAATTTAAGATAATAAATGGGGCACAACGTATTGGGCTCATATCTTCACAGGAAATGAAATATACTGGGATGGGAGAGTGATGAAAATGCAGGAGACCTGAGGGAGAAACATCAGCATTTGTACAGACACTTCCTTGTTTGTTTTTTGTTTGTTTGTTTGTTTGTTTTGTAAGATTGAGAAAGGCAGTATGTCCCCTGACTTGTCCCAGATGCTCACTCAGCCGTGCAGTTATAGTTACAACAGGAAGCAAGCAAAGCTTCTAGCAGTGCTTGTGATCATTTTGAATCATGGAGAAGATTGGCTTCTCCTGAACAGCGGATGAGCTAACCTTCATCTATTACTATCTGAGACGCTGTGCTGCAGGGTCACCGTGTGAATGGCATAGACACATCACAAGATAAAGCGATTTTTTTTTTTCTGAAGAAAGTGTTTGCCTGCCTTGTGGTACAAATCAATCATCATCTGAGATTAAAACACATTTGTTTAAGTGTTTGTAGATGGAAAAATCTATAATTTCATATGGGAGTATGCACACACACATCCTCATATAAAGTTAAGAATTAAAATAGAAATATTGTTGTCATGGAAATAATTAATAGTGTGTAATAATTAAGTTTCTATGCTTAATGAAAGAGATCTGAAATCCTGCTTTGGTTAAAGCAGAGTTTACAAAAATTTGAAAATGATGTATGACGACATTGCATTGGACAATGGACCATAAGAGTTAAAGCAGCTCCTAACTCTTGATTTCCAGGACTATGCCTTGAGAAACTTTCTGTGCCCTCTTCGATTTCCTGCAAGGCTGGACAGACTGCAGCCCGTCGACCGCCACCTGTTTCAGTAGGGCTTCTAAGCTACGAACGATTTTTATATCTCTAAATGATGGGTTTTTTTTAATTCAAGGAAGAATAATGTTTTATGACATGTAGAACAGCATAAAATTTAAATTTCATAGTTGATAAATAAAGTTTTATTGGAGCATGGCCATGCCCATTTGTTTGCATACTATCTCTGTCTGCCTTTTTGCTGCTTTCGTGTTACAACTGCAGAAAGCAGCCGTATGGCTCCTGCTGCCTGAAATAGTTCTCTGCGGCACGTTGCAGGGAAAAGGCATTATTGTAGGACTGAAAGTTATATAAAGAGCTTGGCCCAGCGATGTAGAAAGAGGACACATTGAGGTATTGATACCCATGAAAATGGATGTGTGGCTATATAGACAGGAGGAAGGACAGTCTCGACATAATCCCAACACGCATGCATGCCCCTTCTATTAGCAGGAATGTGTGTCAGTGATGTAGTTGAACCTGCAGGCAACCAGACTATTGTTCCAAATAGTGGATTCATCATCCCTTCTTGAAGTAAAATTTTCCCATACAAAATATTTCCTTATTAGTTGTCAGTATTGTTTACTGCATGGTGAAGATCACTGTGTAAATAAACAGAAGCATGCCAACAATTCTAATGATGAAAAAAATAATGCCTTCTACACACAGGCTTCTGGCTCCAGCACTTGGCTACTGAAGTAACCATGAAGGATAAGGCAAAGCTTCAGTTCAAGATGGATTGAAGGTCTTTTGCCTGTCTCCTTCCATAAGGAAGCCTCCCTTCAACAGATGCCTCTTCTGTCAAGATCTACCTGGATGCATGTTTTTTACTTTTTATTTAACAGTATTATTTTTAAAATGTAGGTAGTTGTGACTAGGGTTATCTTGTGTTACTAATATGAAAGTCTCATACAGGCATCGGCTGAGAGAAACCCTGAGGAAAACCATTAGAATGTGTCTTCCCTTCTCAGTGCCGAGGTGGCCACAGAGGCCTACAGGAGCTATCTACTGAGAGAGCATTTGGATTTCTCTCTAAATAATTTCCATTGCAATTGCTTTTAATTCAGCATCCAAAATAATAGTGCATGAATGCTCTGCTAGTCTAGTTGTGATGCTCAGCTTTTGGCCTCTTCACCGGAATCTATGGCCTACCATAAAACAGACCCAGGATCAGGAGCTGGGTAACCATCAGGAACTAAATCAACGAACGGCCTGTTGTGTTGATTGTACAGTTTAGCAAAAGGAAGCAAATAGAAATGACACAAGAATGAATTAGGGGATGCTTAGTCTTCTGTGGTGAAGGAGGCAGAAAGTACACCTGACAAGCAGGAAGAAGTGTTCCTGGAGAGGACTTGCCTTTGAGACTGAGAGTTGAGTCACAAGGCTCAGCTATGTGGGACATAGGAAGAAGAACCTGCCACAGCAAGGCAGAGACTAAAGCAAAGGCCTTACCCTGGGAAGGAGCAAGCTATCTGCAAGGAAATGAAAAGAATCCGGCCAGGGACATGACTAGGAGCAGGTCAAAGAACAAAACAATGAGATACCTTGAAGCCAAGTGGGGCTGGAATCAAAGCGACACTGGTGTGTTTGGGAATTAGGTGTTTCTGCCTTCACGTTTTCACCATCCAGACCAGGACAGAGGCTGCACAGGGGCTGGGAAACTTTCTGTTGGGAATACAGATGGGAAAATGTGGAGGGTGTACCTTAGAATTAGTACTGGAACTGCCATTCACAGGGACTGAAACAGAGCAAGCTAAGGATGCATAATGCCGCAAATACCATCCGAGTTTAGCTGTTTAAGATAATATCTGTGAAGAGCGTCTTGAGAATTTAAAAAGGAACTGTTCCATTTAAAGCAGAATTTATAAGAAAAACAAAGGAATGGCGTATTTATGGGTTGAAAGTTAAGTTTATCATCTCAGGCTTTGGGGCAAGCAATTATAAAAGCACAAAGTGTCAGAGCAAAGATCAAAGCTAGGACACTTCCAGTAAAATCCAGCCTGAGGGGAAAGATCACAATCATGTGGCTTTAGAGAGAGGTAAAGATACTGTCTCAAGACCTTCTTACCCAGATAAAGGGCTTTAAGAGTCTTAAAGGCACAGCCAGCCCAGAGGACCTCCTGCTCAGCCCAAATCTGTATGCAGAGTCTCACAAAGAATGCTGCAATAATGACTCTTTAACAGAATCAACTACAATAGGAATTTGTAAGAAACTCAGAAAGTATTTAAAGTAATAGCAACTGTGGAAGGGTCTCTAGCTTCAATTATTTTCAACAGAAATTCTTTATGTAGAAAAAAGAGATGTCTGTCTGACTTCCCAGAGTTTATGAGCAGGAAGAGACCTAGGAAGCCATTCAGCTGTGAACAGAGGCAGCAGCTCATAAGGAGGACTCACCACAGAAATACAGAAAGGTGGTTTCAGAAAATGGGAAAGAAACCCAAACAAGGACTGAAAACAGGCATTTGGTTGAATTTTATAGTTGCTCTTATCTCCTATTTGGCTGTAGTATGAGTGACAGTTGGTGGGTGTTCTGCATAGAATAAGCAGTGGTCAAAGAATTTGTTCCTTGCTTACAAGCCTTCAAGTCAAGACATGCCATTCTCAAATGAGCAACTGAGAAATTTTCTTCTGAGAAACCTCTTCTTTCGTTAACATTCTTTTTTTTCTTGTATCTTTTACAACATGGCTCCTGAGCCCACCCATAATAAAACAAAATAAAATTTAAAGAAAAGGGGGGGAAGGAGAACAGAAAAATTAAATCATGGAAGCTGCAGTGTGACACAGTGACTCATTCAGTAAACTCCTTTATGCATACATTTTTTTTAACATGCAGGCATGCATTGCAAAGAATCATTGGTCTGGTTCAAGGTCCCTGTTCTCTATGACACCACTGAAGCTCAGCCCTCACTGGGACTCCTCCTGGCCATCCTATTGATTCCCTCTGTCACGGGGATTCTGCAGTCCCCA
>LOJH01005443.1:13910-34151 GCA_001685095.1 Ellobius talpinus | reverse complement strand
TATATATATATATACACACACACTCAACCAATGAGTCATCTCAGTTTTTTTCCTCTGGCAAAATTTTTCATTTGTATGTGTGCATGCAGATGTCCATGGAGGTCTGGAGAGTGTCAAATCCACTGGAGCTGGAGTTGTAAGCCATCTGAGTTCAGTTCTAAGAACTAAGTTCAGATCCTCTGGAAGAGCCCCCACTTTAGCTTTTAGATTCATCTTTCTTTGATCCATTTCAACTGCTTCATTTTGCTAATCATCCATTTTTCTTCTTTATTCTTCTCCCTTTTAGTTAATCATGGGCATTATAAAAGCATTCTGATACAGAGGCTGGAGAGGTGGCTCAGCAGAGGACAGACTTGGTTCCCAGAACCCACATGGCTACTCACCTTTTGTAAATAGTTTCAGGGGATCAGACAACCTCTCCTGGCCTGAGCAGATAACACACAGGTGGTATTACACTTTGATGCAGATAAAATTGTAAAAATTTGAGTGTTTGCCTGCATGAATATATGTCTATGTACCATGTGCATGCTTGGTGTCCTTGGAAGATAAGAGGAAGGTTTCAGACACCCTATAACTGGAGTAATAGATGGTTGTGAGCTGTCACTAGGTGCTGGGAACGAAACCCAGATTCTGTGCAAGAGTAAGTCCTCTTAACCTCTCAGGCATCTCTCTAGCTCTGTGAATGATACCTTTTAAAACCTTATACCTATTATTTCTATGTTATTTCTAACAGTTCTTAGTTTGTTTCAGGCTGGTCTTGAATTTACTATGTGGCCCAGGCTACCATCAAACCTTCAGTAATCCTCTTGCCTTAGCACCATGCAGGGCACAAGGCACCAGGGCTAAAGGCACCTGGTTTGCATTTAGCAGTGGGAAATGAACCCAATGCCTCCCGCCTACAAGGAGCACTGTCACTAGGATGAACACAAAACCCCATCTGTTCTTTTATATAAAAACAATTTTACTTTATGTCATTCACAATTAAATACATCATGACATACAGTGAAGTCTTCCTATCACCCCTGACAAACCACCAGGTATTTCCCAGAGGCAACCAGTATAGCCAATTTCATATAAATTCTCCCAGAACTACTTTACACAGATAAAAAATACACTATATACATGTCTTTATATACATAGTATGTTACCATAAACTTCTCAAACACTCTGGATAAAGCAAACTAAATAACATAAAATGCCAAAATCTCCAACAACCATTTCCATTCTGTTTTTCTTTAATTCCATGTTCTGAAGAAAAACAAATAAGGCTCTTTGGGAAACAGCAGAAGTCTTTGAAGCCCTTATGCTTCTTTCAGAGCATACAGCACATCGTCTTGGCTCACGTTGAGCCTCACTCGAAGGAGTAGGTCATTCCTGCTGGACTCCACCAGGAGGAGGCGGCAAGACCCCAGGCGTGAACACACAGCCATGGTCTCTGACATGGTCGGGTAAGGCAGTCCCTCTATCCTGCACAGAGCCACATGCTGACTGTAGATCTACACAGCAAAAGTAAAGCAAAGATCAAGAGGAACAATAATCCTGGGTTTGTATCCAATCATTCATCTTTTCCAAAAATTGGGTGCTTGGGGCAGGATGGGTGATGCTCTCTAATCCATAGTCCAAGTACTTGGGAGGCAGAGATAGGCAAATCTTTTTGAGTTCCAGGACAAGCAAGGCTATATAATAAGACCCAGTCTCAAAACAATCAATAACTTGGTTTTAAATGGAGACTGTGCTTCGTTTAGCTGCCCAGACCCAAATAATCACACGGAAACTATATTAACATTAATTTCAACATTATTTAGACAATGGCTTAGGCGTATCCCTAGCTAGCTCTTATATTGTAAATTAACCTATTTCTATAAATCTATGTTATTGCCACAAGGCTGTGGCTTACTGGTAATGGTCTGGCATCATTCTCCTTCAGATGCTACATGGTGTCTCATCAACTCTGCCTACTCTATCTCTGTTTGGATTTCCTGCCTGGCTTTACTCTGCTAAGCCATTGGCCGAAACAGATTTATTAACCAATAAAATCAACAAATACATAGAAGGACGTCCCACATACTTGGTACCTCAGATACCAAATGCTTCATTAATAGATGCCCTTGTGCCAAGGAGTAGAAAACAAGCTGTAGAACAGGACACAGCACATCTGAACCCTGCTTTTCTATAATTTACCTGTGTGACATCGGGAAAGTAACCCCCCATCATGCTTCCTTCCTCTTTCTTTCTCTCCCTCTTTCAACCCTCCCTCGCCTTCTTTCCTAGTCTTTTTAAGGCAAAGTCTGCAGTCCAAGTTGATTTGGAACTCACTATGTAGTTCAGTCTGGCCTTAAACTCTTGGCAATCCTCCTGCCTCATCTTCCAAGAGTTGAGATTACAGGTGTGAATCACCATGTGCCTACTTCACATTTTAAAGCAAAGCTTCAGTTTTACAAGATGTATTGCACAATTGAACAATATTTGGAATACAGAACTGCTAAAGGCCCCTTCTGGGTTTTGTTGTTGATTGTTTGCTATGTTAAAAGACAGGTCTCACATACTTCAGACTGGTCTCAAACTGGGTATGCAGCCAAGGATTGAATTTATGAACCTCCTGGCTCTACCTCAAAGTCCTAGGATAACAGGCATGCACCACCATGCCTGCCTTAGGACATACTGGAGAATGGATCTCCAATTTGTTCATTCAAGGCTACTATCTACTTTGAAGTATATCCTCAGCCCCACATATTCTAAGTGTTGGCTAGTGAGGGCTTTCCCTGCCATACTCACAGACTCCTTGTCAACCTTGCTCCTGGATACCTCTGGGCACCAGGCTCCTAGACTACTCTGCCAGTCCAACCTGACCCCTTGAGATTGGTTGAGTGGCCACCTCACCCCATCTCCACTGGCTAAGCCCAGCCCACAGATTTCCTTAATTGCCCTACCAGGAGGCTAGAGAATGGCAAGGCCCTGCCACATGGGGGTGGGGAGAGATTCAGGTCACATAACCTCTCCAATCCCAGACCACCCTGGAAAGCTCCCCCCACCAAGAAACCCTATCTAACCTTATGTTCTGCCCAGTTCTCTGTTGCTTCTTACCCCAGCAGAAGCAATTACCCTCCTGGGGCTTCCCACACCAACGAATCTCTTGTGTGGGTTTGTTATGCAGTGTGACTTTGTGGTATTCCTTGGCTCCCAAATGCCAGGATACCTTTCCCCTTCAGAGTTGTAACCCTTACATTAAGAAGCCTGGACCCATATCTAGAAGGATCAAGAAAACAGAACTCAGCCAATACCTGTTGAAATGTAGCTTCTTCCAGTCCAGATCGGCGGAATTCTGCAATCATGGCTCTCAGGAAGCCCTGCTCCAGGAGGGAACAGTTTCTTAAAGCAAACCAAGAGATATTAATCCTAAGAGGCTGCCTGTACCCCTGGCCTCAAGGAAGAGAGAAAACACAAGGAAACATTTCCTGCATCACCTGACAAAGTCTTAAGCTGACAAAATGTTCTTTTGGAAATGCAGAAAAGCAACTACTTCTGGAATTATACCTGTATCTCAAATAAATAAATAACCAAAAAAGCCCATCTCCAAATTTCGGGAGCAGAATATGCCTCAGTTAGAAACAGCCGACTGTTTGCTCATGCAACTTACTTTCTTTTTAATTTTATAGACAGGATTTCTCTGGCTGTCCTGGAACTCACTGTGTAGACCAGGCTAGCCACAAACTCCAAGAACTGCCTGCTTAGCCTGTGTCAGATTAAAGTCACATGCCACAGCTGCCCAAACTGTTCATGTAACCTTAAAAAAGTTGTGTGTGTGAGTATGCGTGTGTACATGCAGATAGCAGAAAAGGGTGTCAGATCTGAGAACTGTAGTTACAGGCAGTTGTGAGCTGCCACATGGATGCTGGGAACTAAATCTGAGTCTTGGGTGCTTTTAACCACCGATGCATCTTTCTACCTATCAAATGTGTTCCTTCCTTTCTTTTTTTGAAACAGAGTCACTGTTTAGCTCAGACTGGAACTCACTATGCAACCTGGGCTAGTCCTAAACTTACTGCAATCCTCCTGCCTCAACCTTCCAAATGCTGGGATTGTAGGCATGAACAAACAACCAAACCCAGCCTGCCCCTGTAGTACTCATACTTAAATGTTAATAAGCATTCATCTGTTACCCAAGGATTTTGGTTTTGCCTCCCTGATTGTCCCTAAGGACTTTCTCTAGCTAAATGTGCAGACTGAGTTCAGTCTAAAACAGAAGCACATTTCCAAAGCCCCAAAACTGCAATCTCTCCTCAGACCCTTCCAGAGCTGCAGGCAGCAAAACATCTTACTTGATGGCAGTAATATAGGGTGAGGAGAACATTTCATCTATAGCCTCCATTAAATGGGCCACAGTCACCAGGCCCGGAGAGTCACCAGGCTGATGGGAAAGCTCGCAGATCTCGGTGGCACGCCTGCAGATGTCCAAGCAGCGCCGTGCATCTCCGGAGAGGGCTGCTACCTACGAAAGGGAACATTTTATTTCTAATGTCCACTTGCCACCTCAACGTAGGTGAATAACCACTGGATCTATGCATAGATAAAAAGATAAGGCGGTGCTAAGAATGGTCTTGTGCCAAAGTCGACAGTCAGGGAATCTTGTGGGAGCCTGGAATTATATCATATAAGGAACACTATTCCTTCATGCCAAACCATTGTTCCAAGATTATATAGGTAACTCCAGAAATTCCCAACTTTAATATTTAGGAAATAGAGTTTGTTGTTCTTTTGTTTTTAAGGATGGGTAAGAAAAGGTCTTATTGGTTAAGAGTACTTGTTGGTGAACACATGGCAATTCACAAACACCCATAACTCCAGGTTCCAGGGAACCCAAAGCTCTACTCTGACCTCTGTGATGGCTGGGAATGGTGGTACAGAAGGCCACCCTGGTCTACAGAGCAACTTCTAGGACAGCCATGGCTACATAAAGAGACTCTGTCTCAAAACAAACAAACAAAATACCCCAAAACCAAACAAACAAAAAAATCCCACCACCACCACCATCAACAATGACAAAGAAAACCCCACGAGGGTTCTCACTCCCAGGTTCTCATTCTGTGTGCCCCAGAAGCAGCTAATTAAGGCCAGAAAGAGAACATATTGGGAGGCAAGACCTCCCAGAGCATGTAGTGAATTTGGGAGAACAGCCCAATCAATTACCTAAAAGAATTAAAATTAAGATGGGGGAGAAAAGGAAGAAATCAAATTTGGGGAAGCCCTTTGCTGAGACAAGCGAATCAAACTTTGCACAATGCCAAGAGCTGTGCTCCTTCTCCTTCTCATGTCCTGAGAAATGGATGGTTTCCAGGCCCGACTCACTCTCTCCCATGCTGGCTCAGAAAAATACCCGAGAGGCAGGCGGATCTCTATGAGTTTGAAGCCAGCCTGATCTACACAGTGAGTTCCAGGATAGGCTCCAAAGCTACACAGAAAAACCCAAAAAACCAAAACACCTCCCCCACAAGGAGAAAAAAAAAGAATGCTATCTGCTTGTTAAGTTTTGACAGGCTACCCCAACATAGCTCAGGCTGGCCTTGACCTCGCAATCCTCCTGCCTCACCTTCGAATGTGCTTACAGAGATAAACTGCCATACCTCAGAGCCACTGCAGCCTACAAAGACCTCTTTCCCAGCTCTCATATTCCCAGTATTCGCCAGCAACCTGGAATTCACCTGTCTTGGACATCACCAAATTATCTCTAAAATGATCCATTCCTCCAAAATTGTGGCACATAAACCAAGAAAACTACTAAGTATGTATGTATATAATACACTAAGACATTAAAAGTAGTCATCTTAGCATGATGATGCTTTTAATCCTAGCAGGCAGGCAGATCTCTTGAGTTTGAGACCAGCCTAATCTATATAACATACTAAGCCAGCCAGAGGTACACAGTGAGACCCTGTCTCAAAAGGCAAACATGGCAGTCATCCCTGTACAGTGGGATTAAACACTATTGCTTGTAATGTTTTGAACAGACCAAAACCACTCCTTTGTCTTCCTACATCCAAACATTTCCTCATTACCTCCTGCTTCCTATCACCATCCTCACCCTGTGAAACAGCGCCCTAGCGACAAACAGTACCAATTGAAGAGCTTGGGCTAAGGCAATGAAAGGAAACACTGAGAACAGGAAAACACCCAAAGCAGTTCCACTGGGAGCCTGGGGCCCTTCTGAGGACCGTGATTACCGTAGTGAGGGTCTGCATACAGCCTTGTCTGTAGAATGATGGCTCCATATAAACAGGTCTAACTCTGACCAGTTGCTAAGGGTTGGCCTTACTGTCTCCACCTCATTAGTTCCTAGGTGGCTTCCATGGATCTAAATGATCCCTTCAATTACACAAAAGAGCAGGTTCGTTAAATCAATTATGGTTAGTTTGTAGAAAAGTCCATAATCCCTATGGCCGTCTAAAGAATTGTATAAGGTTAAGGAGTCTTCCAGAATATTTTCTTCACTGATTTTATCCAGCTGTTCATTGAGACAGTAGTTCACTATGTAGCCCTGGGAGACCCAGAACTTTCTATTAGACCAGACCAGCCTCAAAGTCAGGAAGGGATCCCTTTCCCTCTGTCCCCCAAGTCCTGGAATTTCAGGCATGTGCTGCCACTCTCGGCCCTTCCTAAAGCTCCCTTCATTCAGCTGCACAGCACAGGGCACAGACAACAGGTGCTCAGAAGGACCTGTTGACGGGCGTGGAGGTGTAGAAAGGAGCTTCCTGATGGTGACTTACCTTTCTGGCTACCAACTGGATGGCATCATCCTCAAAGGCCTTTAAATGCTTGAGTCGGGACACTACAATCTGTTTCAGTTGGCTGTGAGAATAGGGCTGGAAGGACATCCTGGTGAGACCCTGGAGAGCCAAGATGAGAGAGGAACAAGTTTCACTGTCCAGGTGGAGACCAAAAAGAAAAAAAAAAAGCCACAAACAGGTTCCCAAGCCTGATTCACAAGTTCCACATAACAATCCGTTTCTCTCCATTTTCCCTTTCACTTGCTGCCAGTATTGGCCATGACTGGGGTGTTCTGCAGGACAGCAGTTCTCAAACTCTTTTATCTTAGAACCTTTATTCTCTTAGAATCATTGGAGGAGAGAGGTGCTCTACCGATCATCACAGCTCCCGCCATCCTTACCATGTTCTCAATGGTTTGATGTCGGTGTTTCCTGCTAAACTATAAGGTCCATGAAGGCAGACAAGTCTGCCTAGTTCTCTGCTTTCCTCTAAGTACTTAAGAAGTGGCAGGTGATACATGCTTAAATATTTTTAAAACTACTTAAACTTCTAAGACTTTGTGTGATTTAAAATTGCACAGGGACCAGAATGCCAAGGTATAGGGTATGGTATGTGTAGAAAAAATGGCAATGGTTTTTCATTCCAACACAAAAATTACAATTATAGCAGAAATCTTTTTTTTTCCTTCTAAATTTTCCTTTTTACACAACACCCTGGACTTACCAATCGGCTGGATACGCGGTTCATCATGATCCTTTCTGGCAGGTCCATGGTGTTGGCAATAGCCAGGACAACCAGTCGGGCTCCCTTGTGAGTAGGCCAATCAAAGAGATTGTACATGACATCTTGTTTTTGAGTCCAAAGAAGGTCGAGCTGCCCAAGAACACATACAGTGTCGGTGAGAGACTGGTCGGGGCACCTAAGTGACAGCTTGCCCACTGAGTTAGCCATGTGCTGCCTATACCATTCCTGCTCCTGTGCGCCCACAGGCACCTTACCTCGTCCACAAGCAGCACAGTGGTTTCCTGTGGGGACCCTTGGCTGCAGAATCGTTTTGCCAGCAGTTCTGCCGCATGGTTAGCTGTTGCCTTCTGGCCTGTCAGCTTCTGCATGAGGAAAAGCAGTTGCTGTAGTCTGTAAAAGAAGCTCCATCTCCTTACTGTCTCTTACTCTAGTCCCTTCCCCAAGAGGGATATTAGCTGTCCAGGGTAACAGCTAATGAAAGAGTGTTTACACTCTATTCCAGGACATTCCCTATCATTTGTGAGCTAGTTTGCTGCCATGCCGGCATGTAATCAGTCAACATATAGCTCCTATGCCATGGTTTTTTCTTCTTTTTAAGATTTATTTATTATGTATAGTGTTCTGCCTGCATGTATGCCTTCATGGCAGGAGCGGGCACCAGATCTCATTATAGATGGCTGTGAGACATTCTAGTTCTAAGGAACTGTTTCCCCAAAACCCCCAACAACTTTGCCTACCTGTAAAATCTGCACATAGACTTGGTGGGGTTCTGTCAGCTTCATGCCATTGACCTCAACATATTCAAAGGGAGGAACATCATTTGTTTGGGCTGCCTGCTGCAGACAGCGCATGACCTCGTGTACGGTGGCCGTCTTCCCTGTCCCAGGAACCCCAGAAATGTACATACACCTAAAGCAAGAAAACAATACTCATAGCCTGGGTCTGTGCCGTCCACATCACACTAAGAAAGAGCAAGCCCCTTGAGATAGGGAAGTAGGAACAGTGAAGACTACCCTAGGAGACTCGTCAGAGTTGGACACTCATTCTATAGTCAAAGCTATATGCATGCAAACTGATTACTCAAAGGTCACCCCCTCCTTTTTAAATTGAGATAAAACCCCACGTAGGTCAAGCTAGCCTCAAACTCACTTTGAGGCAAAAGACGACCTTGAACTCCCGATCCTCTCGCCTCTATCCTGCCACCACCATGTTCAGTTTCTGCAGTGCTGGGGATCAAACCCAGTGTCTCTGATCAACTGAGCAGCCCCAGTGGTCTCGGTAGTTCTGAAAGGCAGAATTCCACTCTTCTAGGCTTAGCAGTGGTTCTGCTTCCCCTGCTGACCCTGTGTGAGCAGCTCTTCCTCAAACTACCTGTCTACTCAGCATTACTCACCCTCCAGTCCCATCAAGAACTTTGCTTTCCACAAAGTTGTAGATGTCTTGGAATTCCTGCTCCCGACAGGGAAGAGAGTCAGGCACAGCAGAAACATGCAGCCTGTATGGAAAAGACACTATTATTTCTACCCAGGAACCATATGGAAAAAAAAGAAAGAAAGAAAAGAAAAAGAAAGAAATTCCTTACTTTTTACCTTTCTCCATGGTGCCTCACCCACCCTCCCTTTTATCCACCAAAACCAAAACCACTTGGGTAGACTGAAACCTTTGAGTTCCAAAAACTCTTGATCTCGTCCTGCATTTTAAAAGAATTCCTATTTTAGGGTCCTGCAGCTAAGAGACACCACCCTCAGAAACACCAAGAGGACGGCAGAAGCCTGGGAGACATTTCCTTTCATCTGCATTACCCGGCCACCAGCTGTTCAATGTTTCTGTAAGCACTTGTTTTACTGTCTTCCAACAGTACATATAAACGACTACAATACCGGCACAGCCAACTCCAACTCATGTGAAGAAAGAGGCCCCATCACTCTGATCTACCCAGGTTGTATTACCTCAGCCGGGCCTCTTCAAGCATGCTAGTTGGCTCCTGGATAGCGAGGTTTCTACCGCGAATCTGAGGAGTGGCGTGATGAGGTGTTCTACAATTAGGCTGTAGTCAATGAGAACATAAATTGTAATAAAGCAAAACAAACACACACACACACACACACACACACACACACACACACACAAAAACCATACAGGACACAGAAAATTGATTTGGGAAAAGAGCAAGGTAGTCTTACCTCCTACATGAAAGAAATAAAAATTATTTACTCCTCATTCCCACCCCTCACATCAAAACATTTTGTTCACAGTCCAAACATGATTTTTTCTAATATTTATATGGAATTGGAATTTGAATAGTTAGTTTGAGAAAGGAATTTAAAGAAAATAAAGATTATTCAGCCAGGCATGGTGGTGCCTGCCAATCCCAGGACGTGGGAGGCAGACACAAGCCAAAGCTACACAGTTAGATGCTGTTTCAAAAGCAAACAAAAACCCCAGGACTCCATACATACTACACAGGTATTCTGCCACTGAGATACATCTCTGGCCTTTCATTAATTATGTCAAAGCTAAAAAATTTATTAGGAAACTCAAGTTACTCTGCTCAAGAAGAGGAGGTATAGGTTGTATGTGATTCCTGAGATCTTGTTTATTTGAAAATATGGTCAAGGTTTGACTCAGGAATTCCTCAGCCCATAACCTAGTACTTGGAAACAACACCAAGAAAACAACAACAACCAAATTTATTCTAAATCCCTGGGTCACTACTCCCACTCACAGGCCCATTCTTCTATTTTTTTTAACTTTATTTCATGTGCGTGAGTGTTCTGCCTGTATGTATGTCTGTGCACGACGTGCTTGCCTGATGCCATTGGGTTTGCTAACAATGGAACTATAGGCAGCCTTATGAGTGCTGGGAATCAAACTAAGGTCCCCTGGAAGAACAAGTGCTCTCAGCTGCTGAGCCCTCGCTCCAGCCGCACAGGCTCACTCTTTCTTGATGGTTAATCTATGAATCAGACCTATGTTTTCTCTCACTTCTCTTCCTGGTATAGAGTGATAGCCAACTCTCCACCTTTTCCTTGGCCAAAATGTGCAAACTGACCAACTGGGGAGAAAACAAAGGACCTGCAGGAAGGTACGCACAAGACTAGTAGACTATGTTCACGGGGCCACACATCCCTTTTCTGGTGAGACCTAGTGGATGTGAACAACCTGAACAGCGAGCTTTTTGCACCTGTATTTGAGTAATCCAAGTAAATATGGCTTTTAGTTCAAATGGGATCTACTAGACTCCCTTCCTTAGAGCCTGCTCTTAGACTTCAGCCTCAGCTACATCTTGATCTGGAAAAATGGAGAATAGTTTCTAAGCAAACATTTCCTAACTGTATGCTGAAGAGTCCTACTATGTTTAAAGCTAGTGTTTCTCAAACCCACCTCTGCATGAGAAGACCCCAACATCTTAATGCTGTTACAGTTGTGCAGGAATTTCCTCCCATTTTCCTGTTGCACATTCATTACCACATGTAAGCAGTACCCCGATCTCTCTGCTGTATTAGTGCAGCCTGGAATCCAATTCCCTGAGTGCCAAGGAAAACGCAAACACCAGGACTCAACAGTGTTTGTGCTTCCCTTAGGACGCTGTGCTCTTGGCCTTTTGACTCTGGCCCTTAAAAGGAACTTGAGTGCTGGAGAGACAGCTCAGAGGTTAAGAGCACTGGCTGTTCTTCCAGAGGTCCTGGGTTGAGTTCAATTCCCAGCAATACACATGGTGGCTCACAGCTATCTGTAATGAGATCTGGTGCCCTCTTCTGGCCTGAAGGTGTACACGCAGACAAAAAACTACACATAATAAATACATCTTAAAACAAAACACACACACACACACACACACACACACACACACAAAAGAACTTGAACCCTTGAGCAGTCTGGGCCAGTCTAGGCTTTACAGTAATACACCATCTCAAAAGCAAAACAAAATAACACAAGTGAAAAAGTCATCTTCAAATAGATTAATTTTCAATTAAGTTCACGTAAGCCTGTTCGTCTAGGGAACGCACTACTTTAACAATCCTAACCTTATGCTAAGAATCCAGCTGTTACTGTGAGATCTTGGAATTACCATTCATTACCATACAGGAGGGACAAGTCACTAGTAAACAAACCCAAAAGAGCCTTACTGTTTTCTTTGGTGTCTTAGAGGGGATCTGCAGTGACGGCTTTGAGGCCATTCTCCGATTCCTGGACTGCCGCTGGGGATTTCTCCTCGGAAGGGAGGGAACAGAATCATCCTCCTCCTCACTGGTGCAATCTGACACAGCTGCTGAGGATATGAAATCTTCCTCTTCTTGGTCACTTTTATCTAGAAGCCTGAGTGGTGGAGACTGATTATTTTCCATTATTTGCTGTTCAAGTCTTAACAACTATATAAAAGTGTGCATGGGAGGCATTACATCTCTTCCAACACCAGGCAATATGGAATTTGTCTCACTTCTTAGATACTTGCTTGAGATGCTCTGCCAAAGGCATTACATATCCACTAAATCCCTCAACAACTTTAAGACTTGTGTATCTTCCCTATTTTGTTCACGAGAGGGTAAGGATTGGAAATGTTCATCTCTCAAATTTCAGTTTCAGAAGCCCAAATTCAAACTAAGATCTATCAAATGAAGTTAATGCTTTTAGGCATCCCACACTCCCAGGCTTGCAGGAAACAAGAATGATGGAAACCAAGGAAGCACAAGCCCTGGACAGCATTTCTTGTCCCTTTCAAACTATGACACTTGTACAAAATGCTAGGTGAAAAAGTATCAATGCACTGACTGGCCACTCAAACACAAAGGACACGAAGGGACAAATGCTATCACAGATGAGAGTAAGGTTCTTCTGCTGGTCAGTGAGCAGTCTTACCAAAGCTGTTGCCTAATCCGATTCAAAGTCACAAGAGAACTCCTTCTATGAACACGATGGGAACTACGGGTGTGAACTTCTTGTCCTTTTGCCTCCCTGTAAGGTATCACACCTAGATTAGAGGAAAGCGTTAGAGACACCAAGAGTCCACAGTAGGTACCGGAGATAGTCAAGTCTCACTGGCTCCTATTCTTTCTATAGCAACCTTGGAGTTAATATAACTTGGCTCAAAAGCTCATCAAAGAAATTCAAGTTTTATTTAACACATCATTTAAATCAGACTTTAATGCTCTGCTATCATGGATCAAAAATGGATAAATTCCTAACATATTTTGTTCCTTTTTCATTTCTGTCATCTTTTACAAAGGTACAAAGCTACCAGAAATATATTCAGTATAAAATATACTTAGTATTATTGAGCAACCTATTATGGGCCAGGTGTTGGGAATTTCTATTGAAGAAATATTGAAAATCAAGTTATTTCTAGTCTGTCACTTTTACTGTACACTTCATTAGCTACACAAATGATCAAGGACCAAACTAAAGCTTGTTCTACATTTGTCTTCTTTTACTATATTTAAGAGTAGATTCCAGCTTCATAAAAAAGAAAAACCATCCAATTGGATAAAAATGATCACTAAATTGTGGCAAAGAGCCATAGCCAACAAATGAAATCCAGGACTGTGAAGCAGTATAGTTTCAGACATAAATATTGATATTCTCAAATGACATCTGAAGAGAAAAGAATGTCTTTTTGGAGATAATGTTACTATGTAGATCAGCCTAGCCTTGAACTCAATACAAACCAGTCCTGCCTCTTGATTACAGGCATAAGAAACCAAGGCCAACTTCAAAGAGCACTGCACAATACAGATTCCTGGGCCCAAGACGTGGAGCCTAATTTACTAAATCCAGGCTCAGAAATCTATATTTGAAAAAGATCCTCAGAGACTCTCGGTCTGGTCAGACAGCCACAGCTCGGCCATCTCCCTCCACGACACCCAATTCTCATCACATGAAGTATCTCAAGATGGTCTGGGCGAGGGAGCAATGCTCCTGCTTACCTCCTAATGTACTCTGGTGTCAGAATCATGGTGGACACCACGGAAGACAACCTGCCCCTGACAGGGCTAAGGGTCCCCTCCACATTAATCTTGGCGGTCACCTCAGCTGGGCCTTGGGCTCTCAGAGTCATGCTCCGTTTGGCACAAATGGAAGGAGCCTGTCCATTTTTTCTTAGAGTTTTCAAAACTGAGGAGGTCTTGATTTCACCAGACTGAGACCTTTTAGGTGGTGAGGCTGTCTCAGAGGAGGCTGTTTTTTGTTTAGAATTTTTTTGAGACTCCAAGATCTTCTGTGATAGCCTCATGTTAGGCTTCCTGGGAAAACCTAAGCCTAAAGAGACAATGCAGGATGTTATACTTAAACCTCCAATCTCATTCTGTAACTGAAGTTACACAACAGAAGTTATTCTTACTTTGAATTAGTCCATATTGTCTTCCTCTAGGCCAAGTGGCCTCTTTTTTCCTAAACTTCATGACCTTCCTATTTAGAAACAGACATGACTTCTGTTTTCCTATGTGAATTATTAATTAGGGTGGCTTTATTCACAATCATGAACAACTAGAAACATCCAGATGTCACCTACTGGGAATAAACTGTAGCTATTGATAGAGCATTGCAAATAAAGGATCAAATCACCAATAAGATAATAACAGGATTGACTCCCAAATGAATGAAACCAAGAAAAGAGAGCCAGACAAAAAGGCCAGACTGTGATTCCAATGATACGATATCCCAGAAAAGCCAACCACAGAGACAGCAAGGACATCACTGTGCAGCAGGCGTTGGGGAAGGAAAAACTGGTCTATCACAAAGGACCACAGCACACTGAAAACCACTTTACAACCATACTTACCATCAAGTTTGAGCAGCTTCTTTGCATTGGGGGACACAGGATGAGCAGGTGTCTGGCAAGATCTGGAGGTAGAATGACGTGATTTAGGCTTTTGGCACTCAGGGCTATCTTCTAGTTTCTTCAAAGCTGAAAGTACTTCTGGTGACAGTGGCTCAAAATTCTTTGTATTCCAGGATAGTTTTACAAACAGTGTCTCCTCACTTTTCTGATCCATAGGGAACACTTCATCTGGGGCTAAAGCCACGACCTGAATTTTGGAAGTGTGATAAACAAGAAACGAAGACTATACAGCCAAGAAAAACCATCATGGCTGCAATGAAACTACTTAAGCTCACATCTTTATATGAAACGCAACCTTTTATATCTAAAGAGAAAGACATGGAATAGAACATTAACTGAGAAACTGAGCATTTACAAAGGCATGAATAATTTGAGGGAGTCAGTGAAATGGAAATCACCCCCCATTTTTTCTTTTAAACGGTGTCTCTCTGTGTAGTCCCAACTATCCTCGTATATAGATCAGATTGGCCTCAAACTCAGAGCTCCATCGGCATCTCCTGTGTGCTGGGATTAAAGATATGTGTCAACACACCCAGCAAATTAATCTTGTCACCCCCCTCCATCGGCTTTACTTTATTTGCACAGGTTCTCCTATAACTTCTGATCCTCCTCACTCTACTTCCTAAGTATTGGAAGTACAGGCATGTACCTCCATAGCTGGTGTGTATAGAGCTGGTGATTGAACCCAGAGAATGAATGATCCTCTGCCTTGGCTTCTCCTCATTCTTGCCACCATCCCAGCTCAATCACACATTATCCCATTCCCTGCTTCTCCACCTGCCTCCACCATCTACTCACCTAGGTCAAACTCCCTAAAACTTGTCAACATGTTGAACAGTTAGCAACACAGCTGCAAGATGACTCAAACTGTTTTTCAATGTCTTCTAAGCTCACTTCCAGAGCGCTCAGTATTCCGTAAATGGCCAAGCATCACTAGCAGAACTTGGCTTTAGTAAGAGTTCTGCTTATAGTGTGATCTTCCCAAGTATCCTTCTCTCCTGCCCTTCTGTTCTACTTATTTTCTGTTGCTATGAGAAATCACACCGACCAAAGCTAACTCAAGGAGGAAAGGGTTAATTATTCCACTTTACCTGCTCACCATCCATCACTGACGGAACTGGAGACAGGAACTGAAGCAAAGGCCATGGAACAATGCTCTTTACTGGCTTCCTGCCCTTGCTTTCTTATACCACCCAGGAGAGGGCACCATACACTGTGGACTGGGCCCTCCCATATCCATCATTAATAAAATGCCCCCATAGACTTGTCTACAGGCCAGTTTGTCAAAGGTATTTCATAAAGACTCTCATCAAGTTGCAAAAGCTAACCAGCACACCTTCCAAATCCACCTGCTCTGCTGCTTCAACTTCTACACCCACCTTTCCCACCTTCATTAACAATAAAATGAATTACTGTAGCCAGGTGAGACCAGTCTCTCTGGCCAATTGCTAAACCAGTTCCCCAATCATCCAAAGCCAGACTTCACACAGGAGAGTCTAATCCTACTATAAAAGCGGCACTAGAAACAAGATGCGTGCACACACACACACACACACAGTTTTCAAAATGTTGTCTACTTCAACAGCTTAGCTCCTCAAAACAAAAATCCTCTAACACAAGGGGTAGCACAAATAATAAAAACTCAGAGACAAATGTTGGGGTTCAAGGTGAAGATCAGAAAAGCAAAGCAGCCAGCCTCTACCTCAGACTAAAAATGGGCGATCCTGCCTCCACGAATCCTCAGACTGAGCCTGAGACCTGTCTCCTCCCGTTTTATACTCCTGTCTAGTGCTGGGATTAAAGGTGTGTGCTACCACTGCCTGGCCTGCATGGCTGACAAGTGTGACAGCTTTGCACTGATCTTCAGGCAAGCTTTATTTATTAAAACACAAATAATATACCACTGTACAAGGTTGCCTTTAGCAATGGGCACTTTTTCAAAGTTATTCAAAGCAAAGTCCACATTTTACAAAGCACACCCAACCTAACAATGCTTTGTGCCTGTCATAATCATAGCTATATATAATTTTTCACGAAGACACATTTTCTAATTCCTGCTCTTCTTTCAGGTCATAACTCAAATGTTACTTCCTCTAGAAGGCCCAGAACACACATTCTATGCTCTCAGTATCTGTGGGATAGGGCAAACAGCCAGAGAAGATAAGAGAATAATTCAAATTAGAATCAGTAATATTTCTGAGGTCACACAGCGTGGGCTGGTTAGAACCTAAGACTTAAGGCCACCTACCTTAACAGGGCCAATGATGGTCTCCACATAAACGTTGTTATCACAGTCAGAATAGTCATACCAGAATATCTCCTGTGCAGCAGGCTTCCGACCTAATAAATGCCTTTTAGAGATAGGGATATCAGAGAATCGGACAAACCACTGCACTCGAGCACATTTCTTGGAAGGAATTTGGGATCCTAGAGGATCAGGTAGGAAGTGGAGATTAAAATAGGAAGGTGAACATTACAATGCACCACTGAATATTGCCTCATGCCAAAGACTACACAATACAAATATAATCCCCCCATAAGTCTACGAAGCAGCTACTATATTTATCTCCTTTATAGGCCAAGAAACCAAGTTTCAAGAACCTTATACAATTTGACAACGATCAAAGGACCAATCAGCAGCAAAATGACTCCAAATATGTTCTTTATGGTGCTCCACTTTTTATAAAAATATTTTATTTTTGTTTTATGTGTGTGAGTGTTTTGTTTGCATATATGTACGCGCTCCACTTGTGTGCAGTATCCGCGGAGGCCGGGAAGGGGCATTAGCTCCTCTGGAACTGGAGTTAAAGACAGTAGGTCCTATGAACTAACTCTGGGTCCTCTGAAACAGTGAGTGCTTCTAAGTGCTGAGCCACCTTTCCAGCACCAGTGTTCTACTCTTAATAGTGTTCATCAGTATAAAAAGGAATTTCCAAAGGGAAGAAAAACAAGTTATTATAATCATAGGCACTTCATTTATCAATGGGAAAATTTTACAAATTAATGACTTAAAAAGAACGGTGGTTCATATCTGTAACTCCAGCACTTGGGAGACAAGGACAGGAGCATTCTGAGTCTAAGGTCAACAGAGTTCAAGGCCAGTTTGGGGATATAGAGATATGTAAAGAAATTCTACTTGCAAAATCTCATAGTAACGTCCCTGTGTCTGAACTAAGAAAATGTGGACCCAGCTGTTATGTAATATTATTTTAAGATGTGTTATTCATTTATGCTGTGGAATATATGTTTAATGATGCAAAGATGTGTTGTGTTCTTTTATGTTGCATTTGTTTAACTCTGGAAAGCTGTGTATCTCTGCTTATCTAAAACACCTGACTGGTGTAATAAAGAGCCTAATGGCCAATAGTTAGGCAGGGGAAGGATAGGCGGGGCTGAGAGGCAAGAAAATAAATAGGAGAAATCTTGGAAGATAGGGAACAAGAAAAGAGAGAGGATGTCAGGGGGCAGCCACCCAGCTACACAGCAAGCCATGAGTAAGAAGAAAGGTATATAGAATAGAGAAAGGCAAAAGCCCAGAGGCAAAAGGTAGATGGGATAATTTAAGAAAAGCTGGCTACAAGGCTGGAGAGATGGCTCAGCAGATAAGAGCACTGGCACTTCTTCCAAAGGACCTGGGTTCAATTCCCTGCACCCACACGGCAGCTTAAAATACTCCAGTTCTACAGCATCTGATACCTCCACACCAATTCACATAAAATAGAGCTAAATAAATTTAATAAAAAAAGAAACAGAGAGAGAGAAAGGAAGAAAAAGAAACAAAAGCTGGCTAGAAAAATGCTAAGGCAGGCATTCATAAGGGAGAGTAAGTTTCTGTGTGTGTATTCATTTGGGAGCTGGGTGGTGGGCCCCCAAGGAGAAGAGTGAAAGAGTAAAAAATTAATAACACCCAGCAGTGCAAATCACCAGTTTTCCTCCTGTCTTCTTAAACTCTCCATCCCCTAATCCTGCACTTGACATTCTTACTCCTAAAAATAATGGAAAGGCTAAATTCTTGAGCTGATTTCATTTTCCCGCACACTATGCTGCTGAGTGTATGTAGTCCACTATGTGATGCACCTCACAGTCCACGGTGCCCTGTGAGTGCCTGTGAACAGAGAACTCAGCATCCTCCCCTCTTGCATACTCTGCAATTGTGCCTAGTAAGAGAAGGCTCCCATTTCAGGCCCAAACTCACCATCTTCAAATAATTCAGTCAGTTTAGCAATATAGGGCTTTGTATTATAATCTCCTTTAATCAACACGAACTGTCCAACCTTGATGTGAATTTCAGTGGAACAATCATTATTTTTCACACATATTTCTCTAGAAAGCAAAAAAGAAACATGATCATTAAAGTGGGAAAAGATTTTGAGAATTTGGCACAAAACACAACATTCTTCTAAAGGACATTTTCTGTCCAGCTACCTCTTGAGATTTAATTCTTTATTTTCTGTGTAGGCATGCTTGCCTATGCAATACATGCATATGCAGTGCTCATGAAGGCCAGAAGAGGGCACTGGATCCCCTGGGACAGTTGTGAGCCACATTGTAAGTGAGAAAATCAAACTTGAATCCTCCCTCTGTAAAGATTAGCCAGTGCTGATAACCATGGAGCAATCTTTTTTTTTCTTTTTTAATCTTTTTTTTTCTTCCAAGCTCAAAAACATTCTTAAGGGCTAGAGAGATGGCTCAGTGAGCAGGAAAACCACCGATGCACATAAAATAAAAATAAAGTTTTAAAAATTCTTCAGCTGGAAATTCCTCTAAATGGTTTCTCTAAGTTCTCCAATTATCTTACTGGTGAAACAATGTACCCAGTCAAAGTATACAAAATGGGTTCAATGAATTGTTTTAGCATAAATGACTACTTTAGATGCCTTAAATACCTATATGTTATTGACAAAGAACAATAAAGGGTTCAGGAGGCTGGAATGCTACCCAATAATAATATCAGAACTGCTAAGGAATGGGGAGAAGGCTCAGTAGATGGAGCACTTGCTGAATGAGCAAGCACAAGGGTTAGAGTTCAGTTTCCCAGCACTCATGTAAAAAGCCAGGTAAGTGTGGAACCACCTGAAGTACAGTATTTGGGAAACAAAGAGGAAGCCGCAGGGCAAGCTCACTAGCTAGATTAGCTGGAATTGGTGGTGAGTTCTGGGTACAGCAAGAAAAACAAAAGAAACAAGAACAACAAAAACCAAACCTGCACCAATAATAAAACTGAGGGTCTCCTAAGATTCTGGGATCTCCATGAAGAGGAGCCAAAGGTGGTGGACAACACATCAAAGATAAAGCATTTTTTAGATACAGGGCAGTTGCACGTACAAACTCACGATTTTGACAGAATGCACAAGACCTTTTCAAGCTCCAGCCAGGCATAGAGGAGAGGTGGGCAACAACAAAACAAAACAAAAACCCATAAGTAGCTAGAAAGCTATTGGCATTTGACAGCTTCTGGGAGAGGGAGAGAATCAGTTTTCTTTAATAATAATTTGATCCCTATAGGGCAGATCCACTCCCAAGACCAGTGGAACAAAACAAACTTCAATCTTAACTCATTTGGTAAAGAAGAAAGAAGAAAGTGGGGTAGAAAGGGATGAGATGGGAGTGGCGATGGGAGGATGATGAATGTTCAAAACACACAACAGCCAAGAAATTCCCAAAGAATAAAAATACTGCAATAAATAAGACACAGAGCAACTGAAGAAGCATTCAACATTAATTTCAGGCATCCAAAGAGCATGCACGCCTGCCCTGTATATATGCACATACACACTACACATGCACACAGAAACAAGTTGGGAAGGACATAGTACCAACATCTCTTATCTTTTCTTTTAAAGATTTATTTATTTATTTATTTATACAGTATCCTGCCTGTAGGCCAGAAGAGGGCA
>LOJH01005443.1:0-13803 GCA_001685095.1 Ellobius talpinus | reverse complement strand
CCTCTGGAAGAGCAGTCAGTGCTCTTAACCGCTGAACCATCTCTCCAGCCCCATCTTTTAAGTTTCAAAGAATCCACTTTAAGTAGAAGACATGGTACACCTCAAATTTTACTAACCAGTCACATCATATATTTTTATATCACACAAAACTTTTTAAAAAATTCATTTCTACTGTCCCTCAAACCTCAGTCTTCATTGAGTAGAACAGTTTAAATACAAGCTCAACAGTTTAGCCTGAAAAGTGACATTTTGCAGTCCAACCAAAGAGCTTCATCACTTACTTGTAGATTGGGCAGTACTGTTTTCGATCCAGCAATGGCCTGCCAACCCATGAGAAAGTTTTTTGGGTCTTCTGCCTTGTGACATAGGATGGCATGGCTCTGATGGGGTATAAGATATAATCAGTCCCCGCCTTCACTGAGTTCAGTCATTCTTTTCAAAACACCTGCCTCACTCTCACATTTTAAACTGATAACATTTCTTTTTCTTTATCTTTTTTTTTCCCCAAATACAGAGTCCTTTACACAGCCCTGACAATCCTGGAACTCATTGTAGACCAGGTGGTCTCAAACTCATCAGAAATCTGTCTGCTTCTGCCTTTCAAGAGCTGCGACTAAAGGTGTGTACTGCCCCAACCTGGCTAGTAGGTAAGTACTTATAAGCATCACAACTTATTTTCTTAAATATTGGGCCCCAGTTTCCCTGGGTGAAATTAATTAAAGCATAATAAGCAATATCTACATAAAATATATTAAATTGCCTGTATATAATTCCCAACAAGATTGACTTTTTCCACAAAAGAAACGTCATTGAGCTAGGACAAGCAAGGCCACACAGAGAAACCCTGTTTCGAAAAACCAAAAAGAAAAAAGGTACTTCGAACAAAGTACAACAGGTATAGACAAATATCTAAATGAAATGTCTTCAAATTTCAGGTGGGGTAAAAAATAAATGCAGTTATCTACAACCAATGGTGCAGAGTCTAAAGGAACCACTAGAAGTTAGAGGGCCAGGTCCTGAGATTCGGGGAGAAAGGGCTTTGTAAGGATTTGAACTGAATAACTGAATATTGAATAACCAGGAGACACTGATAAAATGGACTCGAATGAGGGGTTACCAGGGATAGAGGGACAAATATGCAAAAGCAGCATTTGAGGGAGTGGTGATAGATTTTATCAAGTGTGTCATTTCACATAAAATAAAAAAAAAATCAGGAGCTAGAGACCTAGCTCAGTTGGTAAAGTACTTGTCATGGAAGTATGAGGACCTAAGTTTATTTCTGAGAATAGTGTTTCTCAGAGTTTTATTAATGATTATTTCTATGGCGGTAGGTATACTTCTTATAACTAATTATTACGAAGGGTTAGATATGGCGCTGGATTTCAATAGTTTAGGTGGGTGGATGGTTTATGGTGATGGGTTAGGATGAAAGGGTGAGGGTGGTGTTGGGGTAGCTGCCTAGTATAGTTGTTCGGCATGATTAATAGTGGTTTCTGGCTGAACCTTATTTATGGGTGTTTATTATTACTGAGATTACTCAGCGTTATTAAATGATTAGTAGACTGTGCTGTTATTAGAGATAATAGGGTGGAATCGGATCATTGGGAAAATACCTGCCACAGCTATGGTGCCTGAGTGGAGGAGTGAAGAGACGGGGTTGGTCCTTCTACCGCTGATCGCGGAGTCATGGGCGGAGTCTGAATTGTGCTGATTTACCTATGGCTGCGATCAGGACTCCTATTAGTGGCAAAATGTTTGGGTTGTCTATTATGAAGATTTGTTATAGTTCTCAGGAGCTGGAATTTAAACAGAATCAGGCTATTGCTAGGATGAAGCACATGTCACTGATGCGGTTATAAAGAAAGGCTTGTAAGGCTGCTGTGTTTGTGTTGGCTCAACCATGCCATCAGCCAATTAGTAAGAAGGATATAATACCTACACCTTCTCAGCCAATGAAAAGGTGGAATAAATTGTCTGAAGTAAGGATAATTATAGTAATAAGGAATAGAAGTATTTAATAAATTGATTTAGGGGTGGGTCTGAGTGTATATATCATGTGGTGACAAAAAGGGCTACTGGCAGGAAAATAATTGAGAAGTCAAATTTGAAGCTTAGTGATAATTTTATAGTTTCAACAGTAATTCAATATCAGTTGGTGATTAGCAACTCTGCATTGATCTTGTGTGGTCCAGGGTGGCCTTGACCTCACAGAGATCCATCTGCCTCTGTCTCCCAAATCTTGGGATCAAAGGTGTGTGACACCACTGCCTGGCCTCTGATGGCTTGGTTTTGCCTTCTGATTTTCAGGCAAGCTTTATTTATTAAACCATAAATAAAATATCACTACAGGTATTTAGTAAATAAACCACATATATAAGATGAAAAAGGGACTCTGGCTCTGGATACCTTCCTGTTGCAAGGAATCTGCTTTCTCCCTTACTTATACTTTGAATAAAAATTAGCTTTGCAAAGACCTCAGGAGGGAGGCAGGGAGAAGAGATAGATGAGTGATGGCCTTGAACTTCAGCATTTGGGAGGCAGAGACAAAAGGATTTCTGCTGAGTTCCAGTACAGCCTGGTCTACACAACACATTCCAGGTTATCCAGGGCTACACAGACCAAGACCCTGACTCAGAAACAAAATGATAAAACAGGCACAAATTATTGTGTAATGATTATGTGGAATATAATTCACAACATATTACCAGTGTCACTATTTTGTACTGCTTTGGCTGTGCTACTAAAATAAATCAATTTTAATTGGATACAAGATAGACATAAGTAAAGAACAAAGAAGCCAGGCTGGGTAACATAAAGACATAATCTTAACTATTCAAAAGTCTGAGGAAAGAGGATCACCAAGTTCAAGGCCTGTCAGATAGACTGAGTTCAAAGATGCTATCTCAAACTGTAAAAAGGCTGGGGATATGGGTCACAGGGGTACTCACTTGCACAGCTATGTTTGTGGCACTAGATTCAATCCCTAGTACTTGGGGGAAGGGGTGAGCAAACATAAATTCAGGACTTGCTCAAGAGAAAATTAAAATTGGATTTGTACTTTTTTACCTTTTGGTAAAAAGTAATGAACGTGCTTGAATCCATACAAATGTTTAAGGACAATCTCAACACTTACTTTCAATATATATTCTTTTTAATGGATGCCACAACACACAATTGTCAGAAATAATCTTCTAACTTCTCCCAGCTTTCTACAACGAAGTCATGCAAAGTCTCTGAAATATAAAGCAAAGACTCAAGTAAATTGTAATATTTAGCAAGTACTCATTTAAATAAAATAGGAATATCATTGAGTGATTTGTAACAAATTACTGTTACATCAAAACTTATATAATCCTCAAATGATCTAACTTTAAGATAAATGGCATTTAAACTGGTCAGCATTTAGGCATGATGGCCCTTTAACCCTAGCAGTTGGGAAGCAGAGATAGGTGAATTTGAATTTAGGGCCAGCCTGATCTATATAGAGTTTCAGGGCAGCCAGGGTGACACATTGAGGACTTGCCTCAAAAACAAAACAACAATAAAAATCCACTTTGGGAAACTAAAAAAAAACTTTTTTTTGTACATTCTTGGACATATGTCTACTCTATGACTCAGTAATTCATGTATATATCATATCAGAAATACATACACACCATGAAAAGACACAAGCCAAAATATTCTCATTAGTAGTATAGAGCAACAAAATTAATCCAACTATTAATACATCACTGTTGTGGCTTGGAACTGAAATCTTCCCAAAGGTCACCTGCTATTTTGGAAACCGACTGCCTCCTAGAGAAGCTGACCTCTTCAATGGATGACCTCTTGGCAGGTTCATGATTTGATGGGCTATTTGGGAGGTGATAGGAACTCTGAAGTCTTTTACAATCCAGGAAACGGGGGATGGAGAGAGGGCTCAGTGGTAAGAGCAACTGCTGCTCTCGTAGAAAACCTGAGTTCAGTTCCCAGCCCCCATGAACTAGCTTAAAACCACGTTTAAGTCCAGTCCAACGGGATCCAATACCCTCTCCTAAGCACTTGGTGCACAGACATACAAGTGGGCAAACACTTATACAGGTTAAAACAAACAACAAAAACAGGAGCTATGAAAGAGGACTTATGTAGAAGGAGTAGGTTCTTAGGGGCAAGTCTTTGGGGAGTTTTATCTTGTCCTGACCCTTTCTTCTGTTAAGATGTTAGGGACCCTAGACAGAATGTCTGAAATTGTGAGCCAAAATAAATCTTTCCATGTTTTAGGTTTTCTGAATATTTTGTCATAGAAACAGAAAGTTGACAAACACATGCACACACAAAATGTAGGAAATCTCACAAAATGAAAAGATGCCAAATTAGATAGCTAACGTACAAAAGGCCTGCTACCAGCTGTGCTTATGGTTGTTTCTTTCCAGAACTAAGGAATGACATATGTATAGTCACGAGCTGACGTGGTAATACACAGTTCAATGAACTGCTCCGCTTCACCCTCCACACGCCACCGCATCACTGTCAGCAAAGGAATGGTAAATGACTGCAAAGCCAGGCCTGGCTTGGCCAGAAGAAGGGTTTGACTTCTGGAGATACCCGCTGCAAGGTCTTGATGTCACAGATACCAGAAATCTGAAATATGCATAGCACCTAGAACAGAAGCCACACCCAAGACAAATGCACAAAGGAACCTCACTCAAAGCTGAGCCAAAACTCTTGACATATGTATCTCACTTAATTCTTAAAAAAATAATCCCAGAACAATACACATAATATTCATAGTAGATCCTCAGTAAGTATTTGCTAATCAAAAGTAGGTGTTATCTTGGTACGGTAACAACAGGCCCAATTTTACCGATAATACAGCCGTAACTCTTAATTTAGAACAGCCAGATGCCACTGACTGTTCTTAAACTACCTTACCTTATATGTAAGTGTGTAATAGACAGCATAATATCAGAGCATTTACTTCTGCCAGCTTATTATAGTAAGTTAGACTTCCCAATGACAAGTCCACTAGCTTCAATTTCATAACCCACAGAATGGAGACAATAGTATCTTTTCTATTCAATCATTAGCACTTGAAGCCTATGTGCTAAGCACTGTTCTAAGATTATCAGTAATAAGGTGGGAAAGGAATGCATGACAAACCACGTCTATCCTAAAATTTGAGTTGCTCCAGGAATTCCACCCTGTGAAAGACTGAAGCTAGGGGAAACAGGAGCAGGAACTTGTCAGAGACAAATGGTGGGGAGGGCACCTTTGGCAGACTGCTTAGTTAAGGTACATCTCCTGCCTGTTTTATTTTTTTTTGAGACAGGGTTTCTTTGGAGCCTGTCCTGGACTAGCTCTTGTAGCCCAGGCTGGCCTCAAACTCACAGAGATCTGCCTGTCTCTGTCTCCCAAGTGCTGGGATTAAAGGCGTGCGCCACCACCGCCCAGTTTCTTGCCTTTTAAACCTTACCCTCTCACATCAGGATCAAGACTATGGAATTAGACAGGACTGGGTCACTGGATCTCTCTCCAATGTGGCAATACTGAAGAAATCTTTTTTCTGCTTTTCACTATTAACTTGGCCTTTATTTATTAGTGGGCAATAGTGGCACACGCCTTTAATCCCAGCACTTGGGAGGCAGAAGGGGATCTCTGTGAGTTCCAGGCCAGCCTGGTCTACAGTGAGAGTTGCAGGACAGGGTACAAAGGTACACAGAGAAACCCTGTCTGGGGGGGGGATTTTTTTTGCTAGGTGGCAGTGGCACACACCTTTAAGCCCAGCATCCAGGAGGCAGAGACAGATGAATCTCTTCGAGACCAGCCTGGTCTAAAAGTGAGTTCCAGATCACCCAGGCCTGTTATACACTGTCTCAAGAGAAAGATTTTTTTTTAAATTTATTGTGTGTTTACCCAGTGCCACAGCACACATGTGGAGGCAGAGGACAACTGCCGGAAGCAGGTTTTCTCCTTCCAAACTCTGAGTTCCTGGGTTCTAGCTTAATGTCAAGGGGCAATATTGAATGTATCAATTTGCAGATCTTAATTTGGCTCTTTTAATTGGAATGTTGAGGACAAGTGGCAGAAGTTGGCTTGTTAGGGCACAGCTTGTGATCGTAAATCTGATAATGCTACTTTCTTGCACTCAAATATAAAGGTCAGCAATTTATATATTTAAGTACAACTCAAAGTTATGTAATTTACAATTTAATGCAAACCACGAAACTCAATTTCACACAACTCAGAACCTTCCCAACATCCAAACAAACATTGCCCTCTAATACAGCTTTTAAAAAAACTGTAATTCTAGTGAGGGGGTGGTGGTGCATGCCATTAATCCTAGCAGAGGAAGGCGAGCTCTAAGTTCGAGGCCAGCTTGGTCTGCAGAGTTAGTTCCAGGTCAGCCATAGCAACAGTAAAATCCTGTCTCAAAAAACCAAAATAAGTAAATAAATAAATAGGAAAAGAAAGTATAATCATTAGACTTCTATGGACAACTAAAATGGCCTTATCACTGCAGTTTTACTCGTACTAATCCTGAGCAGAAATCTCGCATCTCAAGCCTTAGGAACTGCACTTTTTCCAGTTGTTACAAGAGAAGGGTATTCGGCTCTAAGCTAGACCCTTACAAAGTAGAAAGCGGGCCATTAGACCTTCTCTTCTGGGACTGGGTTGAAAGCCCACCATTTGGAGGAGTCCTGAGAAGGCCGGGACGCCCAAGTCACAAGAGGTGACTTACAGAAAAGTCTCTCTCTGGATGCAATCACTTGTTAGTTGGTAAAGCGGATAACAGCGTCAGCTCCCGTTCCAGGGAAAAAAGGCCAGTGTTTATCGGAGGCAAGGCACGTGGAAAGCCAAACTCTTAGGCGCCAGAGGGCAGGCCACACCCACTTCTCCTAAGTGGGCTTCCGCCACCCGCAAAGCAGGAAGTATTCCAGGATCTCAGTGGGGCAAGAAGGGTCTGTCCGCTGAGGGCAGTGCCCGCCACTTAACAGGCTCTTGGTGCACGTGTAGGGAACGAAATCAGTGAGACTGTGGAGAACGCCCAGCAGGCCGGGAGCCGCACTTACCACGCCGAAGCTTGTCCCGTCTGTCCGCTCCCGTGCGCTTCCCACAGCTTCCAGTTCAGATCCTCGGGGAGCTGCACAGCGCTCGCCCGGCCGAGCTGGTCTCCGTGCACAGCCTGCCACACCACGTAAGCTCGGCACGCGCCGGGGGAGGACTGGAAGTGGAGGAAAAAAGTTTTCGCGCCACTAGCCATAACCCCGCCCATAGCCTGATTCCGATTGGCGTTCCCAACCACCTCGCCACGCCCACCAGGGGGGACATGACGTACTTCCGCTATCTCTGACGTCATCCGTGCGCAGTCCCGGGGAATTGTTCTGCGCCGTAGTTTCCGGTTCCAAGCTGTTCGCTTTCTGCTGTTAGAAGGGCTGCCCCAGCCTCCGGACGTCTTTTTGAAACCTGGATGTGACGTATTGAAGAAGCCGACGGAAATAGAATTGAAAGCGTTCTAAAATGGCGAACCGTACGGTCAAGGATGCGCACAGCATCCATGGCACCAACCCTCAGTATCTGGTGGAGAAGATCATTCGGACGCGAATCTATGAATCAAAGTACTGGAAAGAAGAGTGCTTTGGGCTTACGGGTGAGTGACCACGCGCGACTCGGCTTGCGGCTGGCTTCTTCTGACTCAGTGAGGAAGGATAGACCTTCGGGTGCTAGTACTGGAAAAGAGTATATCAGCCCTTCACATAAACTGCTCTGTGCCTAGACTTGCACTAGACAGGACACAGTCAAATCTGACAGGGTCTTTCTTGATGCTGAAGGATTTCTTTAGGTTCTTTGAGACATTCCAGGCTGGCCTCGAACTCAGAGATCCACCTGCCGCTGCCTCTCGTTTAAAGGCGTGCGGCACCACCGCGCAGCATCTGGGGGTCATGGCAGGCGCTTTTCTCCACGATTTGTTTGATAAAGATTGGAGACTCACGAGTCCCACCCTTCCTTGACGGACTACGAACAATTGATGGGGGCTGGGATAAGGGGTATTTCTTTCTTCGGTGGGGTAGTTCCGGGTACTCATCCTTATTACTGTTGTCAATATGCTCTTCTCCTCCTAATATTACGTTCTTGCTGACTATTTAGGAGCTCTAAACCTTTAACCGTTTTCACCTTCCAACCAAGAAAAGCTAAGATCTATAGTATATCTAAGATGTCTCTATTTGTGCTTGGTTATTTCAGCTGAACTTGTAGTCGACAAAGCCATGGAGTTAAGGTTTGTGGGTGGTGTCTATGGTGGAAACATAAAGCCAACTCCTTTCCTCTGTTTAACCTTGAAGATGCTTCAGATTCAACCTGAGAAAGACATCATTGTTGAGTTCATAAAAAATGAAGATTTCAAGTGAGTACAATGTGGGCTAGTACAAACTTCTCAGTGGTTCAGAATTGGGCTTTGTTAGCTGTTTGAGTGTTGTGTGTGCCATTGCAGGCTTTTGCCCTTGAACTAGTATTTTGACTGTTGTGGTTCCGAACATCCTTCTACTTTCATCAGTCTCGGTAGCTTCCCCTTTGCCCAAAAGCATTTCACAGATGAAATAAATATACACATATATGTACATGTACACACACACTATCTCAAAAAAAGGTTGGTAGACAGTAGATGAGGGGGTCATACAACAGAGGATTTTAGTTAACGGATTAGATGTGTATCCTATCCAGGCTTTGGTACCTGTTGACTGTGACCTTTAATTTTTTAAGCTTACAGATGCAGGGTAAAGAAAATTAGCTGCTCCATAGTATCCATTCTCTAGGAGTTTGGAGCCAGGTATAATAGCTGATCATGTACCAATTAGGGGCTTTATATAAAGTGATTCATTTTGTGTTCACACTATTGCTTTAAAAATATAATGACATTTTACATGGGAAGAAGCCAAGGCCCAGAGAGATGGTAAGTGGTTTGCCTAAGGATGGGCAACAGTAAAGTGGCAGGTCTGGGGCTGAGGTACAGCTTGGTAGTAGAACAAATGCAAGGCCCTGGGTTTGTTTTTTAATTGAGATAGTGCCTCACGGTGTGTCCTGACTGACCTTGTATTTATGGCAGTTCTCTGTCCTCTGCCTCCCAAGTGCTGGGCCGCAAGTACAACTCGTGTCAGAATGCATATTCTTTATATACTGCTCTTCCATGATGAAGCTTGAATTTCAAATGGAGATTTGATTAAGGAATCGGAAACATGAGATAAAGAAAAAGAATATTACCAAAAATATTAACTAGAAAAATAGCTTATGCTGTAAGGACTTAACACGTGCTCGTGTCCTTCTAATACAGTTTCCCTTACATTTGTTTATAGCACTGAGGCAGTTAATTAGGTTATAGCTTCTCCATTATAGAGGTTGAGAAAACAAGTCACATGTCTGCTATCAAAGTAATGTACGAAATCAGAATTTTGACTTCTATGAATTTGACTTTTTCCAGAACCTACATGTATGGCAATATATGCTTGTTCTAACATTGTTATAAAATGTATATAATACTTTGTGTTGTTAAATTTATTATCTTTTTGGAATCTTAGGCAAATTCTGTGAAGTTTTACAGGTGATATATCTGAAAATTGAGCAACATATATCAATCTCCACAGCTAGTAATTGATTAGGAAGTTCATTGGGTTTCCATATTTTAGCCATTATCTCTTCTATGCTACTTTCAAAATTATGGCTTTTTGTTTGTTTTGTTTTGTTTTTGAGACAGGGTTTCTCTATGTAACAACACTGCCTGTCCTGGAACTCAATCTGTAGACCAGGATGACCTCAGACTCACAGAGATATGCCTGCCTATGCCTCTCGAGTACTGGATTTAAAGGTATGCGCCACCATCACCCAGCAATTATGGCTTTAATATCTGATAACAAGAAAAACAAACCAGAATACTTTTATCTAATATTGTCATGAGAAAAGCCAGTTATAGAACTCAGAAACTCTTAGGCTGGCCTGTTGTTTCAATGTCCTCTCTCTGTTAGGTATGTTCGGATGTTGGGGGCACTTTACATGAGGCTGACAGGAACTGCAATTGATTGCTACAAGTACTTGGAGCCTTTATACAATGACTATCGAAAAATCAAAAGCCAGAACCGAAATGGGGGTGAGTATGATACCAAGTCTCTAGACTATTAGTCATCAGCCACTTGTATTCTCCTGTGTCTCCACTCGTTTTCACAAACACCGACTGTTCCTCTTCATCTGCATTATTGCTGTCTCCGTCTCCCTCACTGGACGCATAGCATGTGGTTAGCCTGAACCCTTTGGGCACATGACTGCCTCCCTTTCCCGCTCATCTTACGGTAAACACTGACTTACGTCAGATTGATCTTCCACACCTACTCCATCCACAAGGTCTAGAAGCTTCAAATTGGTTTCTCTATAAAACCTGACTTAGCCTGTCCAAAGTCATTTTCCAAATACCACAGCTTCACTTTTTTTCCCTGTAGGCTACTCGATGTTATACTTTGTAGACTAAATGGACCTGTGTTGTTCATGTAGGTACTCCACTGAAAATACTAAGCTTATCCAAGGAGAGAGACATCTCTATATGTTTTATACATACACCCTGGTTTTGTTTTGTTTTGTCTTGTCTTGAGGGCATGTGGCCCAAGTGGACCTTCAACACTGTGTAGCTAAGGAGGACTTCAAACTTTTGATTCTCTGGTCTCTGCCTCCTGAATATGGGAATTACAGGTGTGCATGACCATGCCTGTCTTTATTGGGGGGGTGCGTATTGGAGAACTGAACCTCATCATGCATGTGAGATCTGTGTTCTGCCACTGAGCTCCAGGCCTTGCCCTCAGAGATACACCTTCTTTGTTAAGGAGAGTTTGTAATAATACAAACAGAACTCTTAATTGGAAACATATCTTTCTTAGGAGTATAGAAGATTGAAAATTTAATATAAGTTGAATATCCCTTATTCAAAATGACTTAGAGCCAGAGTGTTGTAGGTTTCAGTGCATTTTAGATTTTGTAATAGTTGTATTAACTGTTAGATGACATCCCTATTCAGACTCCTCAAATACTTCAAAATCCAAAACGTGGTGAGTTTCATGTCCATGTTCAAAAAGTTTCAGACTTAAGATCGTTTCAGATTTAGTCGTTTTGTCTTAGGCCTTCTCAATTTGTATTGCACTTTAAACTTGTTTATCATATTTCTTCACTGAACTAATATGTATTGAGAATTGATGATATGCCAGGCGTTATGCCAGGGACTAGAAGCAACATGGTGAACAGATGGATATGACTGTGGTCATTTTTGAACGAGTTCCTTATATTGTGGTAAACTAAGGTGGGATTTCTCAAAGCCTTGACATTTTAGGCTAGGTAATTCTTTGCTCTATGGTAGTCCTGTACATGACGATATGTTAGGCAGCATCCCTGTACCTTCCCAAATGGACACAACTAGACTTCCTTTAAGTAGGGTGATAGAGGTATACAAAGTCACTTGTTGTTGAGAACTATAAAACTAAGATAATATCAGTAAGGATTCTAAAAAACGTGTCATTTTGTGCTATGAAAAAAGAAATATTCTTTGTTTTAATATCTTATTTCTTGTGTGTTTCTGTGTTTGTGTTTGTAATAAGCACATGTGCTATGGTGCATGTGTCGAAGTCAAAAGATAAATCTAAGAATTGGACCTGTTTTCCCACTGTGGGTTCCTGGGATCAAACTCAGATGATCAGGATTGTGTGGCAAGTGCTTTTATCTGTTGGGCTACACCACGGACCCCTAAAATAGAAATATTATCTGTTCGGGGACATTGTAGGTTAATGGGAGAAATTACAACTAAGTGACTGATTAGTATTAACTTTGGTTATATAATCTTGACTTATCTATTCAGTGTTATCCTACATAATTCAAGACTATTTGTGCTTTAATGTTTGTGTCTCCAGTTTTTTTGTTTTGTTTTGTGGTGTTTGATAGGAATTGAACCTAGAACTTCATATATACAAGGCAAGTAAGTACCTTACCACTGAACTATACCCACAGCCGATCTTTTATTACTTGGAACAGTACTTGGAACAGCCTTATTCATCTTAGTTCCTTGTTTCTAAAGAGGCTTGATTGGGCTGACACCTCCTGTCGAGTCTGACTTAAGCCTGGGACCCAGATGATGGAAGGAGAGAACAGACTCAGTTTTGCTCTAACCTCCACACATGTACTGTGCAAGAGCATGCACACGCAGTAAATAAATAATAAACAGAATTACAAATGTTTAAAGAGGTTGGGGCTTTAGCTCAGTGGCAGAGCACTGGCTAGGTAAGCACAAGGCCCCAGGTTCAGGCCCCATCTCCAAAATAAGTAAATAAAGAGGTGTGGCAGGTAGGGCTTCATGGAAAATTTCATGATTCTTTGACTTTTTGGTTAACTAGGTCTATCATTTCCAGGTTGTTTGTACTAATCGTTTTGCCTTCCAGAGTTTGAACTGATGCACGTAGATGAATTCATCGATGAACTTCTGCACAGTGAGAGAGTCTGTGATATCATTTTGCCCCGGCTACAGGTATGAGACATGGGTCTACTATACAGTCACCTTTTACCTCCCACACAAACACAAGTACATACTAAAAGACACTGAAGGGTTTTCTTAAAAAGTCCTTCTATCACATTTGTACAGGAGAGGGAATGAGACAAAAGCAGGGAATGTTTCCAGGGTAGGACATTGGAAGTGAATAGCTAGAGAGAACGTTTCTTCTTCAGGATATATTATCACAGGTCTTATAGCTAGAGTACTTTTTCTCAAACTGGTGAGCTTAGGCTATGAAACAGAAAAAAAGAATGTGAGCATTCAATCCCTTAAACGTCTTATCAGCCTGCCTCACATCCCGTGATGACTATCCATGAAGCACCCTTCAGGGTTGTGAGGTGGCTGTTGTTCTTGCTTTGTTTTGTTTTTCTGATAGTCTTGACCATATAGCAACAACTGGCCTGGAACTGACCATATCAACGTTGTTGCCCTCTTGCATGTCTTCAAGTGCTGGGATTATAGGCTTGCACCACCATGTCTGGCTAAGACTGCATTTTTAGTTTTAAAGAGAAAAAAGATATGGTGAATAACCTTAAATGAAATGTGCTGTAGTGGAGAGTTGACTGGATAAGGATTTAACCTAAGTTCTTGTATTATTATAGAACCCAATCTATAAAATGGGAAATTCCTGTTGAAAAGAAAAAAAGCAGGGGTGGGGAGCTTGACTCAAAGGAAAATGTGCCAGGTGTGGAGGCAGCCCCAGCACTTAGGAGGCAGAGGCAAGCAATTCTCTTATGAGTTTAAAGCCAGCTTGATCTACATAGAAAGTTCCAAGCTAGCCAGGGTTACATAGTGAGACAATGAAGGAAGGAATCAAGAAATCATTCTGATCAAGGTAGTGGTATATTATTTGTATTTTAATAAGTAAAGCTTTCCTGAAGATCAGAGGGCAAAGCAGCCACACTAGTCAGCTGTACAGGCCAGGGAGTGGTGACACACAACTTTAATCCCAGGACTCAGGAAACAGATCCAGATGGATCTCTGTTAGTTCAAGGCCACCCTGGGCTATACAAGATTGAATTTGTCTAAAAGAGAAACCGCTCCCACACAGGTGACCCCAGCACTACGGAGGTTGGGACCGGAGTGATATGGTTGAGTGGAGAAGGAATATAAGGGAGAAGAGACAGGAACTCAGTGGGGTGGAGTCTTCAAGGTTTGTGGAGACAGGATCTCGCCCATTTTTGGTCTGAGGTAGAGATAAAAGCCAGTGGCTGACTGCTTTGCTTTTCTGATCTTCAGGTTGAACCCCAATATCT
>LOJH01005442.1:28701-43589 GCA_001685095.1 Ellobius talpinus | reverse complement strand
TGTGGGAGCTGGGCGGGACGAAAAGCAGGCCTGCTCTCCCTTTTCACTACAGCTTATAACTGATCAAAATCCTGAGAATGACTGGTGAGTGATTAACCCTTACCTCAAGTTTCTGTATGAGCTGGTGAATGGTGAGGTATCCTGTGAGACAATGTCTTAATGGATATTTCAAGGATGTTTGTTGTGTGACTTTTCCTGGGGCAGCATGAACAGGTATTTACTTCCAAATATGGCACCAATGATCAGCCAAAAATATGATTCCATCAAAGTTCACTTTGGTGAAGCAATGAGGTAATTGGGGTTACTTACACAAGTATGGACGAGGGGACAACCCACCTAAGCATTGGTGATGACCATGAAATCTTCAACCTTGGAGCTCAGAAAGTTTCCTCCAGGCAGCTCTACTGGTCTGAGTGTCTTATCCCCCAGCAGTTTATGCTTCCATAATTTTGGGGAGGATGTTTGTGAATTTTGTTAGTTTCAGGAACTTTCTGAGACTTATGAATTTTTACTTCCTCTTTCTTCTCCCTCCTGGAGGGATTATTTGAAGTTGGAGAAAGTTGCTGCATGACACAATTGTACCATGAAATCACAGCAGCTGTGTTTATCCCCCATAAGATCTGCACAAGATTAGACTAGTCTGCATTCAATATGGGAAGGAAAAGGGCTCCTAAATCCCCACACCTTCCTTTGATCTATTGGCAGCTAATGGTTGCATATTTGTGTGTGTCATTTTCATCAATGGTGTGGTCACTGATAATTTACCCATGCTCCAGTAAGTAGCCACCTACCATGCTTACAAAAGTACCTCTAACTAAACTCAGTAGGTCACAAACATCTTTTTTTAAAGACATGAAACTAGGAAGGGAACAGAAGGGTTTGGCCAGAAGGGTTTCAGCAGGAAAGGGAAGAGTGAAAATAACAAAAATTATATATGCATGAATATATGTATGTATCTATGAAAATGACAAATAATAAAATGTACTACACAAACAGATGCAAAAATTCATAACAAAATTCTAGTAAACCAAATTCAAAAATAATGAAAGATCCCATGTATTATGATCATGTGGAATTTATCCTTGGAATGCAAAAATGCTATAACATAAAGAAATCAATAAATGGATACACTACATAAATGAGAGATACTAAGGGTGAGTTAGTATTTTTGCAGGCTGACAGTGAGAGAAAAGGAGATCTAGGTTGACACGGTTTTGTCACAGCATGTCCTAAGGTGGTGGAGTCAGAACCCAATAATAGACGGAGAGACTGGAGTAGAAGGCATTATCTTGGCCTTCAGGGGGTCTAAGAAAGGTCAAAGTAAGTCTATGAATTATTTCTAAATGGCAGATTTTTTACTCAACCAGCCACTGTTAAAAGCTTCAGAAGCTGGCCACTGAGCCAGGCAAGCCACTAAATGGTTTGTTTCAGGCAGCTGCTGTGTGTGGTGTTTTATAACCATAGTCAGGAACTGTATGCAGCAGAGCAAGGATATAGAGAAGGAAGGATGCAATGGCAAATATCATGAAGAACTTTTGGCTGCCATCAAGGAAGCGCCTGAGGGAACACAGTCTCACCCAGGGTCTTGCTTTCTTTGTGAGTGGGAAGGCCATCTCCAAAGGTAGTATCTTCAGAGATGTAGGCCACCCTGGGACTTTTCCCCACTTATAAAGGCAATCGCTGGAAGGATCAATGCCCCAAGAATCTGTTGAGGCAGAGGTCTCAAGGCCTTGGCTCCTGCTTCAAAAGCAGATCTTCAGGGGCCCTGAACAATAATGTCCGCAGGGGAGTGAGAGTTTCCTCCTCAATACGGGTGCTTGATTCTCAACCCCCCTCTTCTCCCCTGGCCCTAAATCCCAACAAATGACTATCATGTGGGAATATCCGATTAACCCCTTAAAAGATATTTTATTCAACCTGTTGCCTGCTCCTAGGGGAGATCTCCATTTCTGTCACTCCTTCCTAATAGACCCCAAGACCCCAGATCTTCTTCTGGAAGAGACTTCTTGCTTAGAACAAAGTCTAAACTCCTCCTTTCCTCAGCAGAGTATTGTTGTTTGCCATTGGTTGAAGCGAAATTAACCCTAAAGTGTCTTTGTCACTGTTCTATTACTGTGAAGAGACACCATGACCAGGCTAAAGAAAGCATTTAATTTGGTCTTGTCTACAGCTTCAGAGGTTTAGTCCATTACCATCATGGTGGGGTTCATGGTGAGAGAACAGAGGAAGAGAATTGGGTTGGCCACATCTCCTAACTTCTATTCCTATCAAAGAGTTCCACTCTCTACTGACTAAGCATTCAAATATATGAGCCCATGGGGGCACAATTCTTATTCAAACCACTGCATATAGTCACCTGCACCATTCTTATTCAAACCACTGCATACAGTCACCTGCACCATTATTCCACAGGGATTTTGAGAGAGCCCATACTTGTTTGCAGCAGCTTGCTCCTGGGGCTGAATAGATTGGACACAACCCCAAACTGCGCTGCTCCGATATGGATTGCCTTGTCTTCTGTGGAGACTCTGAGGGAGTAATATTCCAGGGTACAGAGTCTTTTTGGAATCTCTTGGGAAAGGAGGTAAAGTATTTCAAATTAAGACCAAACTCTATAAACCCAATGTCATGTGTTTGGGTCTAACCTTAAAAAAGGGCACCAGGGCCTTGTGACCTGAATGGCTCCAATGTATTTTAAACTTCCTTCTCCATTAGATCTTGAAACAGCTAAGAGCCTTCCTGGGAGTTACTGGATTGTAGAATTTGAGTTCCTAGATATGCTGAACTGGTTAGATCTCTTTATAAGTCCTGAGAAGAAACTCAAACTTAGAGACATTCATTAGGGATATGGACCCTTGAATCTCAATGTGCTTTTCAAAAGAAAAAGGGAGCCAGACTCCTGCTTTGGGACTATGCATTCAATTCCAGTTTGATCTGTATGTGACAGAAAGGGAGTGGCTTGGAGTGTGATTGCATAACTTGTAGGCTCAACTGCTCAGCTAATGGGCTACCTAAGTAAGATTTAGACCAGGTAGCAGAGGGGCAGCTTGCTTATTGCTGGGCAGTTGCAGCCATGGGGCTTTTGACTCCATAAGTTCAATATTTACCCTGGGGTATTCTAATGGTTTACACCCCACATGCTATTAAGGTATTTTCAACTTTAAGGAGAATCTGTGATATCAAATTCCCTTACTAAATACCAAGCCCTTGTGTTGGAAGGTCCTGAAGTGATGCGTAAGGCTTGTCAAAATTTAAATTCTTCCACATGTCTTCCAGAAGGATATGGGAAACCCCTCCATTCTTGTGAAGAGGTCCTCCTAGTAGATAGCTAAGCTAAGCCACTCATCCTGACTGAAATACTCAGCCTCCAAAGAATCCCATTTAATATTGTACACTGATGGGAGCTCTTTCTTCAAGGATGGAATTAGATATTTAGTTACATTGTGGTTATGAGTTTAGGTACTTGAGGACTCTACTCCAGAATTCTAGTGCCCAATTTACTATGCTCTTTGCTTTCACTAGAGCCTCTGAGTTATTACAGCAAAAGAAAGGTAATGTCTATACATATCCTACATACACCTTCCTAATTCTCCATGTCCATGCAGTTATCTGGAGGGAAAGAGGTCCTTTAAATACCACTGGATTTCCCCACCCTATTAGACATTCACAGAAAAGTTCTCAAACGTTTAGATGCTGTCCTTCTCATCCAAGTTTCTGTAATTCTTTGCTCAGGATACAAAAATGGGAAGATCTGTGGCCAAGGGAAATCAAACAGCTGCCTCCAAGTGTAAAGAGGCAGCCCTGGATAACAAATAACACAGGACATGGCCTATTCTTTGGAAGAATTCCCACAACCTCTTGAGAGAACCCAATAGTTCCCCACCAAGCCATCTTTGACCTCAAAGAAAGAATGTCAGCTAGACTAGTGCAAAAGGCAGCTTTCTCCCAATGCAGTTGTTACCTGAACTCCTTCAGTGGTGAAAGGTATTAAAATGTGAGAGTAGCTGACGTCCCTAGACCATACATTTAAAACTGTTAAAATGAGTAGAGCATGGTGGTACATGCCTGTAGACCCAGTACTTGGGAGACTGAAGAAGGAGAATCTCAAATTCCAGGCACATTTGGTCTACATAGCAAGGTCCTGTCTCAAAAAAAGTTAAAATGCTCAAAAAATCAAAATAATCAGTTTTAGGTTATATAGATTTATTACTATGTAAAAGGAAAAAATGCATCTATTATGATATAAACACACGACAGAATATTCCACAGTCTTTTGAAACAGTATGATAGATACACACATACCTGGACATGTTTCAGCTACTTGAGTAGCTATACTTTTGATTATCTATATTTATATGCAAGTGTTTGTGCACAAGCAGAAACCATCCGGAGAAATACAGGATATGTTTTTATAGTGGTCGCCATTTGTGGTATCTCATAGCAAAGACTTTACTTTTCACTTTATTTCTAAATTGTTTTAATATATAAATGCAAATATGTAATTGAAAATTAAATTGAAAATTAAAACAGACTTTGAGTCAAATGACTATATTCAAAAAGTTTGACAATTCAAAGAGAAGCACTGTATTTAAATATATTAATAAAGTTTAGTTTAAATGCTGTACAAAGTTCAAAACAGAACTTGGTGAACCTTTCAATGACTATTATAAAATCATGAGAGGATTTAGACTAACCTATACACCCAAAATATGTCACTAAAGTTAGGTGTAGTCACAGTAAATTTTCTCCAACTGTGCTTTAATTCTAAATTGATGCCATAACTCAAAGTACATTGACCCAGGTGTTCTAAGTGTAGACAGGACATGTGCATAGGGAAAGCATAGCTCTCTATCCACAACAGACCTGCAAAGTCACTTATGATGGCTTTGTGCACTCTAAGTCCCTCTGCTCCAAGATCTCAGTGGCTTTCATCACACCACTTTCCTCTTGCAAATAAAGAGTAGCCCGCGATTTGTCACGCCCCAGAGTGAATGGGCAACAAGAAGATGCCACCAGCAGATCCTTCCAGCTTCTGGGTCTAAGTCAATTTTCCTGGGTGGTTTCTTCAGGACTTGTACCAAATTCACACTGCATAGGTGAAGGAACAATCTCACGAAAGGAAGCATGAGGGGAGGGTGTACTGGCAAGTTTTCCTTCCTCAGTATCCTCAGAGTACACATCAGGCCTTTGGCTTTCTCACAGCCTACATAGATGCTGTTCACATAATTTTATAGTGTCTTCATATACGTAATGTCTTTCTTCCTTGGCTTAGAATAGATTTCAGAGGAGACCTGGAAGGACCAAAGAAGAGAAGACAAAGAACAAGTCTTCCGCTGGGCCTCTTCCCAGTCAGCCCATATGCATTTTGTCTTATGCAGCTACAACACTTTAAAAGGAGTGTCTTGGAAGCCAGAGGCCTTCTGTCAGTGTGGTCAAAGGAGCCTGTCACTCCTGAAGCTTCTAGAAGTTCTCCCGCTGGACAATCTTATGAGCGGTCATTTCTCAAAGACATTAGAATGAATAAACTAAACCGAGAATACTCTCAGTTTTCCAAGGAGTTGGGCTACCCTTACACAGGACGAAACTGTGAAAGTACCTTTGATGCTTGTTGGAACAAACTCAAAATACCTGCAATTCAGAAAGTACTTATATAGCACCATGAGTGGATTTTAGAATTTTTTAAAATTGTGCATGTATGTGTTGTCTGTGTGTGGGTATGTACCCATGGGGAGCAGAGAAATGTATTGGATTCCCCTGAATGTGGAGAGGCAGGTGGTTGTAAGGTGCCCAATGTGGGTGCTGGGAACTGAATCCTGGTCCTCTGTAAGAGCTGTGAGGCCACCTCTCCAGCCCCTGTCATGAATATCTTCAATTATCCAGGAGTTATAAATTAAGAATTCTTCATAATACAAATCATTTTTGTGCAAAGTAGATCCCAGTGCTGTTGTTAGAATGGTGTTATACATGTGTCACAAGGCCTGTTTTTAAAGGCAGCATTAGTTTTAGTTAGTATTATTCAGTATTAACTTAGTTCACTTCATATTGCTAGCTATATAGCACTAGTCGATGGCTGTACAGTTCAACAGTATTTTAGGATAGAAAATTTCAAATAAATAGAACTTTTAAAATAAGTATAAACTAAGACTGAGTAGTACATCAGCACATTGCTCAAGGAAATGTACCCAAAACTCCCTTATGTAGCGATTCTTCATTGCTATAACTAAATGCTTTTTATCTCTACTGTGTTGATAAATAAGGGACCCTGGTATTTATTTTCCTCCTCCTAAGTAGCAATACTGTGGAAAAATAGTACAATAGTCTCCAGAGGGAACAAAGAAAGCACACAGAGAACGGTGAAGACCCTGCTTACCTCACTTGCCCCATGTGTCTTCATGTGCTGGGCTGGGGAGGAATGAGTAAGCACTATGAGGTTCCCTTTATATTTAGTCTTTTACAATCTCCCCTTAAAGTAAAACTTTCTTTTTCTCCAGCCTGTTTTTCATGGACTGAGCTCCAGTATTATTTCCTGTCTTCCTTTTTATCGCATGAACGATTCTTAGTGTCCACAGAACAGGAGCCTGGATGGGTGGGTGGGTATGTAGGCCCTTCTGGCACTAGAGACACTTGATACCTCTCTCCTTTTCAGGGCCTACCATACACAGGATGGGACAAGAGTGGCAGCCATGGTGAAGTGCTGCAGGGGGCATGTAGGGTCACTTGGAAGAAGCTGACATCTTTGGGTTGCCATTAAAAACGGGCCATGTGAAACATGCACTAAGGACAGCAATGGGCTCTACTTGACACAGCTTCAAGACAAAGGTCAGTTTTAAAGTAACTACAGTGACCCCTACAGTCAGCTCTAGGGACAAACACTGCCATATTACCAAGCAGAGCCACTGTCTTCTTGGTTCTGGGACAGACTAAAGTTTGGGAAAAAAATCATCCCATCCCATGTCTCACCTGTTGCAGGTTCCAACTCCTGTTGGATATGGTACACCAGTGAGTAAATTTCATCACCACGTACAACATTCACTGAAACAAGAAAGGAGATATGTGGAAGCAGCCCTTTCTTCCTGCTCTGTCACTTACTCTACACCCACCTCCTATCACAAACTCAAAAGCAGGCAAATCGTCTGTTTGTAGAAGGATTAGGAGGCAGCAGAATCGGCTTTGGCAAGTGTTGACTCAGGTCATTGGGAAGCCTCACCGTTCTCGTACACAGACTGTATCTGCTCTGGGTCAGGTGAGTTGAGGTAGCTGGATTCTTGGAGCACAGGCCTAGGAGGGCTCCTGTAAGCACAAAACATATGGCAGCCCAGATGCTCTGGGTGTTACAGTCTAAGATTGTAAACTGTGAAGAAAAAGGTCCTGTACAGGATACTAATTCATGGAAAAATTAGCAGCTGGAAGGTACAGCTGTGTGGTATAAACTAAAGCCTCATTCATGGGCAGAATGGGGCTCCGTGTGCTGCCCCAGCGCATGTGTTCCCGGGCACAGGTTCACTATGACATCGCCTACACAGGGAGCTGTTACCATCTAGGGATCTCTATTGGGTTCATTTTCTTTTCCAGTTAAAGAATTCAAAGGCAGAAAAAAACCTCGAGTGCAACAGGTGGCAGCAGAGAAACTGAGCACTGCAGACGGTGGAAGACAGAGTCTGCAGATGAAGAAAGACTTTACTAGGGGTGAGAAGTACACACATACAGCAGGCACAGAGGAAGGCCCTCAGCAAAGCTGAGGGGCGGCCTGAAAATTTGAAGTTCAGCTTCTCTTTGAGGGCTGATTCTTTTTTTTTTGTAAGTCATTGAAGAATCGCTCCCCTTATCTGGGTTGGTTGGTTGAAGAAAGATTGGGTGTCTGATTAGATTACAACTGTTGTGTAAGTGTGTCCTGATAAAACCTTGAACTTGAGCCAGTATATCAGCAGGAGCTACTGGCAGGAGAGATCCCACAAGGTCTTTGTTTGCAGTTGCAAGGCTTTTTTGTCCCCAGCTCAGGAGGGTGAGGAAGAAGCCAGTGTCTTGGAAGTTCAACCTTTTTATTAGCAAGTCATGGTCCCTCTCCTTTTCTGTCTCCTTATCATGGATTCTAACTGCTAGTCCATTGGAACAGAGCTGGGCACTAAGGAAAAAAAAATAGTGATTCATCTCAATGAAAATAGACACTTGGTCAGAATAAGCAACTTGAGGAAGGAACAAAAGAAAATGGTCATGCACATGCACGCTGGAGATGTGGAAAGTGTTTGTTGTTGTGTGGAAAATACACAAGCTAAATCTGGAGCCGGCAAGCATTTTAGAAATGTTTTTCTCCTCTCAGCTTCTAGAAAATGTCACCCACAATATTTCCAGTGTGTTTATTGCTCTCTGTCTCACGTTTCAGAGATATGTAGCGTATATATCTTACCTGTCCTAAACTGCTTTTGAGTCTCAGGGTCTTTCCATTTAGTCAAACCTCTGCTGTAAGCAAGTTGACTGCATGAATAAACCAGTGGCAGGGTCAAAAGAAATCAAAAGAAGGTAACTGCAGAGGCATTGGAAGGAAGCAATGGAGAAAATGGGGAAATAATTTAAAGTAATTAGTGAAAGAGAAATAGCAAATTAATGCTCAAAGTTGCCAATGGGGGAACTCAAGAGTGAGCTTTAGTTGCAGTTCAATAGGAAAACAGCTCATGAGAGAGGACATCATAAGGCACCATGCAAGTTTCCTAAGGAGGGAAGCAACCAACAGTTCTATCCAGCGATGATACTGATGAACCACAACAACCAGTATGACATGATGATCTAGGGCCCAGAAGTGGTTAGTAGTACTCAGGGCTAGTGAAGTCATCAATCTTAGAGGAGCACATCCAACCACCCCTGTATTAAACCAGCATAATTCCTAAAAAATATTTATCTTTATACTTGCAAATAAGTTAATCCCTCAACAAAGAACCTTCTCTTTGCAAACAGACTGAATCCACTACAGAAAAACCACAAATGATCAAAACATAGAGTTGTGAAGTTTATTCCCAATGGACACATCTATAAAACACTCCTATATCAAAGGCTCGGGGGCATTGTAGATGAGGGGGTAGGAAGTTTGTGAGAGCCAAGAGGGTCAGAAAGTTTGCTGTGAGAGTGTCTCCCAGGAATGTTAGAAGCTACACCCATAAAGTCTCACCAACATAGCTGTCTAAACAAAGCGACAAAAATAGACACACTAAAGTGTACAGGGAAAGACTGTACACGAAGAACTACAGAGGCAACTAAGCAATGCTAACAGTGGGAGATACACTCTTCCCTGGGGAATAGTATACCAACTGGTTATCCAATACCAAATGGTTGGCCCTGGAAACAAGCATACAGACAATATAGAGACTGAACATGTTGTATTTAGGTTTAAAAATATATACATATGTACATGTACATATATCTATATACATGCACATATATATCTATATAACAACAATCAAAAGAAAAAGGAAACCATGAGTTTGAAAAAGAGCAGGGAGGGGTATATGGAAGGAATGTTTGGAGGAAGGAAAGAGAAGGGGGAAATGATGTCATTATACTATAATCTTAAGAAAATAAAAGAATTAACTTTTTAAAACTAAGTTTTCAGCATCATGAGCACATAGAGAAAGCAGGGTCCTCACCTGAGTGGATCATCCGACTGTCTTCCTGCAAGGCAGAAAAATGAGAGCATGTATCAGTGGGGCCCACTTTCACTGCCCTCTTGCCTTGTGGTGCTCAGTTGGGATGGCACTATGGCCCCAGTGGACACCTGGCAGACACTTATAGAGTCTTTATGTCACAACTAGGACCATTAAGGTCCAGAAGAGTTAAATAAACTTCCCAAAGCTGTAAGTCAACAAGTTCCCAAAGCCACTAAGTACCAGAAACAGGAGTTGGAACTTGCCACCTGTTACATGCTTTGCTTTGGATTTTGCAACAACCCTGGTAACTCTTATCCTTCCCAGAGTCCCAGAGTCAGGTGCTGTCATGGCCAAGTTATAGCTGGGAAGAGGTGTCCAAAGATGTTGGAAAAGCTTGAAATTCAAATGAGATTTGAATTGCCTCACATTGTCCTCTATTGGCCATCTTCAACGTGCTCAGTGAAGGGCATGAGACCAAAGTGAAGCATAGATATCTGTGAAATTGTGGGTAGTGATAAACTCGGAAGGTAAATAACCTAAAATTCAGAATGAAGAGCAATTGTTGGCTGTGTTACCAGGTGAGACTTTCAGGAGAAAAAGAACATTTCACCCAAAAGGTGAGAAAGATCTAGGAATGACCAGAACCCCTAGGGATATGACTTCTGTTTCAAGGAGGAAGAGAAACTTGTGACAGCACCCTCGGGTAAGAGCACGGCACTGACGTCAGGACCAAGGGCTCCTTCTCTCTAGTTTAAAAAAATTGTTTATTTTATATAAAATTTAAATCACAGAATAACAAGGTATCAGCTGGAGAAATTAAAGAACTTTCTTAAAAGTGGTGCTTAAGCCAGTTTGGAAAGTTTTCGAGAAGACAGAGGCAAGGTAGCTGGGGCACGTGCTTACTGCTGTATGCGGGCCACAAGTGCCATCTGTATCAGGAAACTAAAGGCTACAGTAGCAAAATATGAATATATTAAGTTACTAACCTATTTTTCTCTTGATCCAGTAGCAAAATATTAGGGCCATGGTGATGAGGCCAAGAGAGCCAAGCAGCCACTCAGTGATTCCTGAGGTGAGATTGCTTCCAGACTCAATGGGCACTGAGGAGAGATGGTAAGGAAGGGGTTGGGTTTGGAAAGCAGACATCTTGTGTATGGATTACATTTAAGGACTGCTCCTCATGGGAGGAAGGTGTCTTTGTTTATCTAGAAAACCCCTGCTTTCCCACACTGATGAAAGAAGATAGGCACTTAAAGTTTATCCTCCACACCTCTCCTGTTCATTATCCATGACAGTGTCATGGACAGAAGCCCTGCCCCTCTCATGTATGACAGCATCACATGTTGAAGCTCCGCCCCTCTTATATTCCCCACTCATGACAACATCATGTACAGAAGCCCTGCCACTTTCATGTTCATCACCTGTGACAGCATTGTTTACAGAAGTCCCGCCCCTCTCACATACATCACCCATGACAGCATCACATACAGAAGCCCTGCCCTGGACAACAGACCCCTGGAAACACTGAAGCTCTCCTAGCATGCTGGGGAAGAGACACTGACCTTAAGCTTCCCAAAACCTAACCAATACCTGGTATGTTGAGAGTCACCACCTCACTGCGTTGGGCTCCCTGGCCATTGTTGGCCTCACAGTAGTAGTTTCCAGAATTTTCTGCAGTCAGGGACAAGTTGAAGGATGCTCGTCCTCCAGAGGGAGCTGAGCTGTTCCCCAGAATGACATTCTTGTGATAGAACTGGTAGAAGATTGGGGGAGAGCCTCTCAGGGCTTCACAGTGAAGCTCCACCAGGTCCCCCAGCACAGCCTGGATTCCAGATTCCCCAAAGGTAAGGACAGGGCGAGACACTGGAACTGTTTAACAGTGGACAATTAGAGAAAGGCTCCTTGATGGTACGACAGACCCATAATTTCTGCCTATTCTCTAGAGGCTCAACCCCACTAAAGTTGCTAAAAGCCACTCAGGGGAATGAGACTTGCTGGTTGAGATGAGGTAGCTATGTCACGTACCTCTGACAGTGATGCTCATCAGCTCACTGAGAACAGGGCCGTAGCCATTGTCAGCTGCACAGTAGTACTGTTCAGCATCCCTTCTCTTCATTTCACTGATCTCAAACTCTGCTGACAGTGAATGCTGTGTCTTTGTTTCCAGGTTCGAACCCAGTGCCCCTCTGTACCAGAGATATGTTATGTTTCCAGTGGCATTAACAACTGAGCAGATGAGGACCAGTTTGTTTCCCTCCATCACCCATCCCCCAGTGGGCCGTGTCTCCAAGCTCACATCAGAGACAGGGATTCCTGTGGGAACACAAGATAATGAAGAGGACCCTGAGTAGGGGGCTTTTCAGAGAGGAGTAGGTGCGGTGGTTCTGAAAGCAAAGGCTGCTGGCAAAGTCAGTGATTTCAATAGTTTACATTGGGGCTGGTGTTCTGCTGACTTAGAATCATCTTAGATTAGGCTGATAGTCACAGGGTAAGAAAAAGCACTCTACTGTAGAGAATGTGATGTCATCTCCCACCCTAGGATAACATAATTTCTACTACCCTATAGTGATTTCAAGTTCAAGTTATAAACCAAACTGCTGGGCTGTGAAGTCTTTCAAACCCTTATTTGCTGTGTGTGTTTGATCAAATGACTTAACTTCTCTTATCCAATTTCCATTTGTAAGTGTGTGACTGTCATTACCTCCTGCAGCACTAGAGGTCAGTTACACAAGTACAAACTACTAGAGTAGGTTCTGCTTTGTGTGTTCAACGTTTTTCACAGGTTGGGGTACATTTTGTTTTTTATCAGTGTTGAAGCTTTAGCAAGTTTGAGACTTCTCAACCTTCTGTAGGTACTGGACATTTGTTTTTGATGATCTACACTGACGAGATGTAGTAATGATTTTTCTATTATAGTGTCTACCATAAATTCTTTTCCAATAACCTATTCTACACACTTCTACCAGAAACCTTTTCTTCCTACTTCACCAGGGCAGCTAGTAGTTCCTCCCAATGTCTTCCTTCTCAGGAGCATGTAAGACAACCTGTTCTGCTCTCTTTTACCCAGCTCCGACTCTGGAAGAGCAAGCTCAGATACTCACTCTGCACGGGTATCTTGGTTGGCAGGCTCCACTTTCTGATCTTGTCAGTTGTTTCTTCTGCCATGCACCAGTAAACCTCTGGGTTTTTCCTCCATACGGCAGGGAACTGAAGCTTTGGGGAGCTGCTGCAGCCTGACCCAAGAAACTTGCCATCACTAAAGAAGCAGAAGCGGAACTGGCTATCTGGCCTCTGTGCAAGGAGCTGGGTCTTGCAGGTCAGGGTCATGGAATGCCCCTCTATAGGACGGGAAGGACTGACTTCTAGCACAGGGTATGGAAACAGCACTAGAGAGAAGACACACACATAAGCTCCAGGGCAATATTCATGATTCAGAAGAACATACAACATCTTCCATCACCTCCCTCATAGCCATGAGTTTTTCTTTGCTGTGAACCCGTCCTGCTCCTTCTGGTACACCCTAAGCCTGTGTGATGGTATCAGCTTCCAGACCATGGCTTAGATCTCATTAACTTATTTTTTTAAGTTTCTTGCATAATTTTTAAAGTTATGCCAGAGCTGGTATTTTGAAGACAACTGGATATGGTGAAGCTTGAAGTTCTAGAAAACTGTCTCTGTCTCTCCTTTCTCCTTTCCCTGTCTTTCCTCCCTCCCCTCTTTCCTTCCTGTCTTTCTCCTCCTCCTGTTGTTGTTCTCCCCCTTCTTCTCCTTCTCCTCTTTGTCCTCTTCTTCCTGCTTCTCCTCCTCCTCCTCCTCCTCCTCCTCCTCCATCTTCTCTTTTTCCGTCCCCTTCTATTTTGATAGTACTGGGAATCAAAGCAGCATAACATTATATAGACTGGGCAAGAGTTCTACCATTGAGTTAAACTCACCTCATTTCTTTTACCTTTGTTATAAATCATATTGATAAGAAAAAAGGTTCCCCTTTCCCTGATATCTCAGACCAATGAAATTACATTCCAATACACAACAGGGGACCTGGGGGACCTGGTTGTTATGAAAGCAACACCATAGAAACAACAAGAGGGGCTCAGTTCTCTGTTGACTCTTCTCTGAGCCTTCTGTTGGAGTTCCTGATGGAGAAAAGTGAGTGCACTTGCCTAGAAATTCCCCAATTACATCATCCATACAGCCCAGATCCCTTGGTTCAGGACATCTATACAAACCTCTGTGGAATCCATGAGATGAGACGAAAACTTACTCTATGCCTGAAGTCTAGAGACACATGCTTCGGAAGGTTAGGGCTCGTTTCTGAATATGTAAAGATGGTTGAAGCTGCTCTCTTTCCTCCTCCTCTCCACTGTCCCATCAGCCCAGGAAATGCCTTAGTGTCTTTGGGCATTTGTTAACCCTTAGAGCCTCTCAGTTTGGGAAGTTTTTATTTTCATAAGAGAAACTTTTTTTCTCTCTTCACCAGATGAAAGTCTTCTGGGTCCTCTGGGTCCCTGGTGATACCTAGTTCAATGTCTATGAACTCAAACCTTCCTACAAGAAGCCTTTGTGCATAATCCTTTTAGGCATCAGTTACGCATACAGTAAGCACCTGCCCTGAGTATGAAATATCTGCATCTTCTCTTTGTGGACATCTGTGGTTTTCATAGGACTGATAAACTCCTCAGCGTTTGAAACTGAGCTGAGAAGAAAGGTGTTAGGTACCTGCAGGCCTCTTTCCTGACTGGGCCAGAAAAACAAGGAGCAAGAAGCTGGAAACTCACTGCAAGAAGTTCTGCTTTGTGGTTCACAGCTTGTTTCAGATCACTCTCAACATCAGAGAATTCCTTAAACACATGTAAACCGATGATTTCCTTGCCCTTGATGTGGGTTTGTATGTCTCTTTAGGCTGTGATTGAGTGTCTGAGCTTAAAGGGAAAGGGGAAACCAAACACACAGCACATATAGCATTAACACGAATGAGTTAAATTTGGATATCACTGAGTGACCCAGAAGACCAGAGTCTTTTGATCCCCTTGACCATGGGGCATCTCTGATCCTGTGCTGCTGGGTGCACCAGACAATCTTTTTATTTATAACCTCATGATTAATAGTTTGTGTGCAAGAGATCAGTTTATACCCAGTAGATTTGCATAAACTTCACAAGAGAAAGTTCCTTCTGGTAAGAAAATCAATTAAATTTGCATATACAGAAGGAGAGAGAGAGAGAGAGAGAGAGAGAGAGAGAGAGAGAGAGAGAGA
>LOJH01005442.1:9435-28629 GCA_001685095.1 Ellobius talpinus | reverse complement strand
AGAGAGAGAGAGAGAGAGAGAGAGAGAGAGAGAGAGAGAGAGAGAGAACAAAAAGCTACCACTACAGAGCACTGCTTAAAATAACACGAGGCAGCAATCCTGTTGGATTCTGCTCTGGCTGGAGACTAAGTGTAGTGCTGTGCTCGTGACTCTGTGACTTTGTGTTCTCAGCCACTGGAAGTGCATTCCCCAGCTGAAGAGCACAGTAAGGACCTAGGGACTCTGAAGAACAGACTCCTTGTAATATAAATCCCTGATGCTTTCTGCCACCTATGTGTGATCTTATTTCCCTACTTGTGCTGAGGTGGCTCCAGACCAGCTCCCCCTGTTGGGCAGATGCAGGTCACAGCCTCCATCCAGAAGTCTCTGAAGTATGCGTGCTGTTCAGGCATGGACTGTTCAGTCATCCACAAGCCTTGTGTGCTGATGGCGATGACAAGGTACTCCCTAGACTGTGAGGAAGACTGGGAAGCACAACTCACCATCAGGTTCACAGAGTGGAGCTGGAAAAGAAACCAGTACAAGCTGAACCAAGCAGCAAGATGCACAGACACAGAGTTAAACTTCTCCAAAGGGCCACCCACAGTGCCCTCTCCTTCCCTTGTGCCTTTCCCACAACTCCCTCTCCTTCCCTTGTGCCTTTCCCACAACTCCCTCTCCTTCCCTTCTTTTGTCACCTTCCAGACCTCCTCAGCCCCAAATTCCTTTCTTCTTTCTCTGTTTCTTTCCCCATATTCTAATCATCCAAAAAAGACACAAGTCCCTTTTATGATCATAAGGTAATTTTCAGTAGCCCTTGTCCCAGTGATGAAGGGATGGAGTCTTGCTCATAACTGCCCATCAGTGTGTTCCTCTGCCCTTATTCTCTACTTTCTTCTCCTCTTAAAGATCTTAAGTTTCACCTCTGGACCTGCTGCCAGGTGTAACAAAGTCAAATAAGAGGAATAAAGCTCTCAATCTCAAGGCATGAGACCCTGCGGGCACCAACTTCCCATCAGAGGAGTTCTGGGTTCAGAGGAGAGTTAGAGTTCTTCAAATATTCTCTCCTTTTGTGATATAATTGGTCAAGAAGGAGAAATTCTGGAGAAAACTCGGATTTTGTCACTAAACAGTAGAGATACAAGTATTCTTTCTTCCTCTCGAAGGCCCTGAGATCCTGGGAAGCGTGCGTCTCCTCTTTCAGCTTTCTTTTTAGTGAGACTGAGAAGGTGATTTGTGGAGACAAGCAAGTGTGGCCAGAGCAGTGAGAATAATGCCCAGAATTTCTTTAAGATCGAGTTAAGATTTTTCATAATTATTGTTTTTAATAATGCTTAGTTTGAAATGCCTATTTGATTAAATGCTTATTTGAATAATTAGTTCCTCAAGTACTAGCAAACAATCAGAGGAAGCTAGCAAAAATAATATTTATATATTTGTTTGTAAAGAAATACTTTTGAATAATTGACTGTCAAGGAATCTACACTATAGTGGGCAACAACTCTGGTACCTAAGACTTAGAGAACAATGCATGAGAGGAGGCAAAAAGAGTGAAAGAGTAGAGGACCAGAAAGTTCTCTGTGGAATTATGTAGCCAAGGAATAACAGGAACCCATGACACCTCAACAATATGGCTGCCTAAAGAATACCAGAACAATGACAACACAAGCACATGCTAACACACAAAGGGGACATGTCATGGGTCCCCACCCCTAGACAAAGAAATTTAGGCAAATAATGACAGCTGAGTGCATGTGGAGGAATATCCCCTTCCAGGGATGAGTCCCCTAAGTAGTTGTCCAATACAAAGTGATCAGCCCTGGAATTATATACACATAAGCCACACTTGATTCAAAAGGCTGTAGTTATATATTTATGTACATATATGGAACAACAATAATAAAAAGATTATTAATGTGTGAGGGTAGAGAGAGGACAATAAGAGGAAGTAATATAATTACACTTTAATGTAAAAGTTTTTCATAAAAACAGAACATTATTTCAGAGAGTAGTGCTCAAATGAAAAACAAAGCAGAGAATTAAGTTTGTATTAAAGTTTCAGACAATCTGGACATTCAGAGTGCTGCAGGCACAGAGCAGCAACCATGAGGAGAGTAGAAATGAGAGGGAGGGAGAAAGAAAGACGGGGAGGGATGGAGAGAGGAAGAGGGAAAGAGAGGGAAGGAGGAGATGGAGAGAAGGCAAGAGAGGTCAATTTTTGGCCAGAGTGACTGGAAAAATGGTGATGACATTTATTGAAACAGAAGAGTTATGGGGAAAATGAATAAATTTCATGTAGTGGTAACAGATGTAGAAATCAAGAAAGCCAGTTAGGATGTCTGGTAGACACCTGAGCAACCATTGGCTACTATTTAAAGAATAAGTCAAATCTGGTGAGATAAGCTTAAGTTAGACAACTTGGCACCTTAAGTGACAAAGTTGTATAAATTTGGAGAAGAAACTACAGATGAAGTCTCCACTTTAAAGCTGTCAATAAGTTGAGAGCAGATTCAACTCAGCGGAGGAACTAAGAACAGTAGATGAGAAGCAGAAAGGAAACAGGAACACGGCCTTCTGGAGACCAAGTGAAGTGTCCTGAAAGAGGGAGTGACTGACTGTACCTTCCCCTGAGGGGCGAAGGAAATAGGAAATGGAAATGACCTCTGGGTGAGGCAATGTGAAAGTGGTGGATGATGCTAGAAAGAACAGTTTCCAAGGAGTGGTAGAGACAAAAGTTTGATTAAAGTGAGCTCATGAAAAGAGACCTGGAACAATTAAAAAAAGACCGGGTCAAGAATGAGAGAGGAGCTCATGAGACAAGATTGAGAGTGTGAAGAGATCTTTGATGAGACAGAGACGTTCTCTGTTTTTGTTTTGCTTTGGACAACATCTTAAACATCTGGGAAAAAAGTGTCAAGAGCTTCAGAGAGGCCAGTCTGACTAAAAATGAAGTTTTAAAAGAGAAAGGATCAGGGAAGTGAAATAGTCACCGAGAGCAGGGTGAAGGGAGGAAGAAATGGTGTGTGGACGAGAAAAAAATTCCAAGCAAACAGGTGCATTGATGGGAATAAGCTGGAATGCAGAAACACCTGAGTGGAGGGGACAAGTTTTAGCACAGGAGGAGGGCTTTGCATTAATAAGCAGAGACTCTGTCTTTGAGACAAGATGTACTCACGGCAGAAGAAGACATGTAGGCAGCTGGTAGACATGGCAGTAGAAATATGGAGACTTTTCTTCTTGATGATTTTACTTTTTGAATAAAGTATTAATCAGAGTTATAAAATGGGACCAAAAGTTTGAGGAGAAATGAGAAGATTTGAAATAATTGTTCTTATGAGTGGAGGTTCCCAGCAGAGGTGAAGAACATGTGTGTCTTGGTTTCTACATTCTGTGGTGGTAAACAGTCAGGCAAGCCTTTGTGTCTGCTCAGGCAGTTAGGACACCTGGGAATGTGTCATCTGATCATACAGTGGAGAAAGAGGGTGAAAGAGCACCCGCCCTAAGCTGTGGGGATGTCAGGAGTAAACCTACTAACAATGGAAAAATAATCTTTCCATTTAGACAGATGACACCAGAGAAGCTTAACTGGAATGAGGAGGGGGCGATGAGAAATACTAAAGTTTGACATTGAAAAAGAAATAGTGTTGATAGAAGAAAAGGAACCGAGAGACCAATTTGTTGCCTATATTGCGTGTGTGTGTGTGCATACACGCCTATTTGTGTATAAGAGAGAGACAGAGACAGAGACAACACAACCATCCCCAGGCAGAAGCTTAGTCCTATAATTCTCGACACGTTTTCAAGAAGTGGGATCCCAGACCCCACTCTCAGTTGTCCAACTCACCACAGATCAACAGCAGGAGCCAAGGTAGCATGAGGGCCAAGCTGGGGACGGTAACTTGAAGGTGCCTTATACCTAAAGAAGAAAAGAAAGCAAAACCAAGCGCTTCACATGGGAGTCAACAGCTGACAGCATCTCTGAGGTTTGAGGAAGTCAGGATCGGAAGTTAACCTTCAGCACGAGTTTACAGAAATAGACATACAGAGGAGGTTAATCTCGATTTCCTCCTCCATGAAAGCTGAAAAAATGAAGTTGCTCCTTTGTATGGTTTGGTTCAGCTTCATGATTTGGAGATTTTGTGCATTGGGAGATGAGGGTGTCTTTTCTTTAAGGACTCACGTATCTTGGCAGTTTCCAGAAGACGGTTCTGGCTTTGACTGAGCTTTAGTCCTGCAGAGTTTCACATAGCACATCACCATCTTGGTAAGGATGTCGACTTAAGTGTCTGCTCAAATACACCTTCTTTCTTCAAAGCTTTGCCTGTGGTCCCACACTCGACTGTCAGATTCAGGGACTGAAGGGACTGTTCCCAGGTTATGGTCAGTGCTCACAGTTACATATGCTGATTTATGTGGGGTTCAGCTATTCATATAGATACCTCTCCAATTTTAAAATTTCAGTGTCCCAATAAATGAACATGAAACACTTTTCAAAAACTTATAGAAAGTTATAAGCTGGGAAATGTTTGCAATACAACACAGGCAGCGAGTACACACCCACTGGTCTGTGTGTGCTGGAAGGAGTTCACCTTGATCTGATGTTCCTGGGTCACGATTCCTCTCCTTACCCCAGTTAGGGGTGTGCGATTCCTCCATGGATGTCTTTAGCATCTGTGTCACCATTTCTTTGTTACCCAAAGCTTGTATGTGATTCACATTGTGAATTAACGGGGAATAAATTATGTTATTTCTCAACATTTCTTGAATCTTTAATCATCTAACATTAAGGATAGGTAGGCAATCCACAAAGGCTGGGTTATTAGAAAGATTGAGAAGTCCATCTAAGTCTGGGGATCAAGCACATCTAAAGAAAAGGGCTAGGGAAAGAAGTCAGCAGAGGTGGATACACTCAACTTTAGGAAAAAGAGATTGGCATTGACAAACCACCTAAATGTTCAGGGAAATCGCTGGGCACCAGACAGTTGTGCCAGCAACTGTGGTTATGGCTTGGAAAACCCACATGAAGATATCTGCCACATTTAACCCTTAAGGACCAATACAAAAGCCTTGAAATGCAGAAACCGGAAGTCGGGGAGTGAGGAGATTTGCAACTCTGTTTCAGATCTCTTTCCTTGTGTGTTCTACTCCAGCGCCCTTAGATTTCTTCAAATTAAAATATATTTCTACATTGCCCCATAGATTTAAAGACATTAAAAAAATCTGCTCATTGGAGTACCATTAGTATAAACTAGAATGGGTTCATTATAAGCACACAGTGTAAGGATTTTTGACAAAAATAAACTGTTATAAATGCAACTATAGTAATGGTTGTAGAATATTAAGTGTAGTGTAGTGTGTGTGTGTGTGTGTGTGTGTGCGTGTGTGTGTCTTACATGAGGTCACAGTCTACACCCAGCTGTCACAGTCTGTATCCTGTGAAAGGAAAATTCTGGAAAGAAACTGTGTCTGTAAAGGCTAATTGACTGACTACAACTTCAGTGGTGTGGGGCGGTTGGAATATTGCCAAGTCCAGGGTCAGATTATCTTGGGTATCTTTGTCTCCATTAATACTATTCTCTATACATGAATTAATCTCTTTTGTCACTGTTGTATAAATCCTTTGGGATGTCTATTTTCCAAATGTCTAATAATTCTGTCAGGCCCTCCTGCTCTGCTATAGCACACCTACTTGATATACCTAGTATTTGAAAAGTGTGTTACTTTATGACTGACTTTTTTCTGTTACCACAAAAAGTTAATGAACTTGATACCTCTTTGGAAGGTGTATTTGGGAAAAAAAAGAAAAACATGAACCTATGTTTCTGGGCCATGATTGCTCATATTCACTCCAGAATAAATCATCTTTATTTTTTTGCAGCAGGAACTCTTTCCTTCCTAGAGGGTTGTAGACAAGGCTACGAGGCCAGGTTCAGTTAGAGAGCCCCCCTTCCATTGTCTCTCAGTGTTTTGGGGACAGGGGCTTGCTTTGGCCCCTTCCTGATTAAAAAATACTAGTCAGGTGCAGCCACTCACCCTCAATAAGTGACTTAACATGGCCAAATAAATACCAGAAAACCAGGGAAAAGGGTATTTATTCAGTGTGGCCATATTAAGGGGACAAGAGATACAGTGACCTCCCTACTTCATCCTTAGGGCTCAAAATGAGATTGAAGTTTAAATAGAGGGCCAATGATGTGCACATCTAAGCAGTCCTGGTCGATCCATTCTTGTCTAGGCTTGAGTTTCATCCTGTTATGGTTAGTAGTGTGTGGAATCTCTTTCCTGGAGGCAAGGTCCCCACTTGGCTGGTTCCAGGCTTTGTTCAGCCTTTCACTTTGCATCATATTAAAAATTCTATAGGAGGTTCAGTGTCTTGGAGTCCAGTGTTTCACTTCTCCCAGACCAGCTGTGGGATGTGTGTATTTGTGTGCATGCGTGTGTGTGTGTATGTGAGTGTGTGTGTGTGTGTGTGTATGTGTGTGCCTACCCCTTCTCAGGCACCCCAAGCCTGTGTAACTGTTAATCTGTATTCTGTTACTTTACATTAATTTCTGTGGCTTCCTAAAATTGAGATTACATAATACTTATTGCTTCTAAATTGTTTTCCTTAACTTGACATTTCTGAGATTCATTCATTGCCTTATGATCAAAATTGCTGTAAATATTCATGTATAAGTATTTGAATGGAATTGTTGAGTCTGGAGATAATTAACTTTTAAAGAAACTGCCAAGTTATTTCCACAAGTGATTTACATTCCTACCAGGAGTCCATTCTCGGTTCATTCAGACACACCAGCTTCCTCCTCACTGAAGATGCCTGAGTAAGCTGGCTGAGTATTTGTCATGTGTTTGTAAGATTTTTACACGTTTTCTGTCTTTCATTGTCTCTTCTTATCTTAGAGATGCAGTTATGGTTCAACATATGTAAACTGATAATGTCACCCACCATATAAAGAGATGGAAAGACAAAAACTGCATGATCATCTCATTAGATGCAGAAGAGGCATTTGACAAGACCCAACACCTCTTCAGAATATCAACGATTAATAAATGGGACCTCATGAAGATGAACTTTTGTATGGCAAGGACATCATTGTTCAGGTAAAGCTACAGGCCACAGGATGGGAAAAGATCTTTATCAATTAGACATCCAATAAAGGGTTAGTATCTGAAATGTATAAAGAACTAAAAGTACTGGGCATAAAGAAATCAAACAACCCATTTAAAAACAATGGGGCACAGAACTAAGTAAAGAATTCTCGAAGGATGAAACACAAATGGCTGAGAAATAAATAAATGTTCACCACCCTTCGTCACCAGGGAAATGTAAATCAAAACTGCTTTGGAATTTCGTCTTATACCAATCAGAATGGCTAAGATCAATAAAACAAAAGACAGCCCATGCTGATGAAGATATGGGGAAAAGAGAACACTAACCCATTGCTGGTGGGAGGGAAAACTTGTGCAGTCACTATGGAGATCAGTGGGTGCTTCCTCAGGAAACTGGGAACAGAGCTACCCCAAGATCCAGCTAAACTAGTCTTGGTCATTTACCCAAAGGCCTCTACAGCCTTCTCTAGAGATACTTGATCACCATGTTCATTGTTGCTTTATTCAAAATCGCCAGAAACTGTTAGCAGTATAGACATTTGTCAGCTGGTGACTAACAAAACTGTGGTACAAATACACAATGATATATTATTCAGCTATTAAAAATAAATTATGAGATTAGCAGAAAATGAATCAAACTAGAAAAATCACCTCCAAAAGCAAATACTGTTATGTTTTCTCGTATTTGTGAATATTACCTTTTAAGCGTTCAGCAGGCAAAGCAGGGCACTCATGGTCAACACCTCAGAGTGGTCCTCCTGTTATAGGCCCTTGTCCTCATGCTATTGTATCTGTGAACTGGGTTGTATAAATTCAATGACAATATCTGCATTGCTGACAACTGACTTATCTGGCCAGCCTCAGGTGGATCATCACTTCGTTAATATGAAATGAGTAAACTGGTTGGGTTCTTGGTTAGAAGTACTAAAACCAATACCGATAACTCAGTGTTTAAAATGACTATGAATACATAGCAGTTTGTTACATAAAGTCAGGAATGCCACTGGATCCCAAGATCTGGCCTCATGTGTGTTTCTGTCTGAGCATGAGTTTTGCAGTTACTTCTGTGTCTCAATGGAAGGTTTCTTCTGATTATCTGGTCTCTGACATATGTGAGAAACGTCCATTCCCACCTGAATGGAAGTCAGTCTACTTTGTGTCACCGTTTCCAATCCCTGGAAAGTGCGAATTAACCCTTGAGACAGCTGGAGTTACCAACAGGGTCTAAGAGGGCAGGGTTGCACTGCTCAAAGAGTTTATGATGATCTCTCCAAAGGAATGAGATGGCCATGTGCATAAAAATGCAACTGACTTTTGGGCATAAATCCAAGAAAATAAATCAGCATATCAAAAAATACCCACACACTCATGTTTATTGCAGCATAATTCACAAAAGCTAAGATATAGAATCAACCCTTGAACACAGGAAGGGGATCAAACTGTGAACAAAATGTCCCCTTCCAAAGGCACGCCCCAGTGACCTTCTTCCTCTACTGGGTCCCAACTCCTGAAGTTTCTATCACCTCCCAGTGCATTCATCAGGGCTTAATCCATTCATAAGGGCTGAGGGATCAGACCATGTGATGCAGTTAGGTCCCAAAGGCCCTGCCTCGGGATACTGTTTGCATCAGACACCAAACTTCAAATGTATGAGTTTTGGGTAGACACCTAGAACTCAATGAGAAACATCCGAGGGCTACAGGAAACCAGTCTGCGACTTCCTGAGAGATGGCAGAATACTGAAGTGTTATTGTTATGATCACATCACTTGGTCTAAAATTTGCAAAGCCTCAAAAAAGTCTATTTTCTCCATACCCCTAAAATGCTGTCTACCCATAATTCCCTTTAAGCCCTCCTTTTGTTGTCATAGTCTCGATGTTATTATAGACAGGCCGTGCCTTAGTCACATGTGAGGCCCAAGAGTTGCAGGTAGGCTGGGAAGAGAATGGAAGGCATAAGGCAACTGGAAACGCTTCTTCAGCCAGGGAGCTCAGCAGCTCTTATCTTGAGGTGATTATGGGGTGTGCATCCCTGAGATCAAGATATGAGTACGTTGTCCACTCTCTCAAGGGCTCAGGGAGAGGTGGCTAAAGTCCATGGCCAGTTATAATCACTTGGAGAATCAGGGCCCAAGTGAGCAAGCAGCAGGGATCCAGGTCAGGCAGGGATCAAGGTTACACATCAAAGTCTGGAGTGCGTTCTGTATAGAGAAGAGGAAAATGCAACGAGGGTGAAATTAAGCCTAGAAAGGTTTGTTCCCCTCAAGCTAAACTGACCAAGGGAGCAGATCGAGGGCCAGAAAAGGAAAGAGCTAATCCATATGCATAGCCCACGATGATATGTTCACAAACTGAAGCTGTACTCCAAAGGTACAACAGTTATGTCCCCTGTGAGTCACGAACAGCACAGGCCTTCTGCATCAACAGACAATGGATGCCAGCTTCCCCAAGGATGCCAAAATCCACAGGTGGGATAGTCTCCCATGAAGTATACAAAAATTTGCAAATAACCTGAGCACATCCTTCTATGTGCTTTAAATCATGTCTAGATTACTTATAACACCAGAAGCAATACAACTGCGGTATAAATAGCTGTCATGCTGTGTTATTAAAGGAGTAACAATAAGTTAAATCGGTGTGTTCAATACAGGTGGAGCTTTGTTCTTCAGATACCTCTGAATCCATAGATGCAGAATGCAGGGAAAATATGGTTGACTGTATTCATGTCTGATCCTTATACACTCACAAAAATCTTTGAGGTAAATGAGACAAGAATCGTTTTGTTTGAATTTCAGAGTGAAGCAATTGTCAGAGAGTACACAATTCAATGTTTTCTGGGCAATAACTGTTCCACATTTTTTTTTGGTTAAAATCAGTTCTCAGCTTACTTCAAAGTTAATTACTTAAAGCAAAAAGCTCCACACAGCCACCTCTTCATCCTAATTCCATAGCTGGGCTACAGCCCTTCAGTTAGTCAGGGGCTACACTTGAATTTCTTCTCCTTCTACCCTTCGAAGAGGCCAATGGTTGAAGACTGGGATCCTGTACTTTCTGGCAAGATGCTCACAGGCATTATCAAAAGAGCTTTCTGCCAGCCACCCAGGTCTCCTACATACACACTGGAAATAGGGTTCAGGAAACATAACAGAGTGAGGTCAAGCCACCTCCTACAGTTAGCTCAAATGTAGGGCTTGAAGGTTGGGGTCACCTAAGGGAACTAACCTGGGACAGAAAGCAAATATTAATCCATTTAGTTCTGCTGTGTGATTTTAAAGTCATTTTCATGGTTTGGCAAACTATTTTCTTGACTTTTTTCATGTTTAATATAAGGACACTGACCAACTCCTATTATTCCTATATTCAATAATTGTATTTTAAAAATATCTGTCCTTGCCCATCACCAACCTCTCCCCCACTCCAAAATAAAACAAAATTACTGCTAAGAGCCTGGATATAACCCTGGAGGTGTGCACAGAGCAGGTTAATGACTACTGCGGCTCTGCAGCCCTGGTGGAATTACCCTGACCACTAGAGTGCACCTTAGAAGGGCAATAGGACTTACCTGAGCACATCACTGCCACATCTTCCTCGTGGGTACAGTCATGATATCCCCACTGCCTGTGCTGGCAGGACTCCAGGGACTTCTCCTTCCCTGAGCAAACCACATCATCCAGCCAGATGCGGCCTGCCCCAGGTCTGTAGCTTTTTCGGGCTTTGGAGGATGGAGAGAGGGACTTCCCACAGCCCACTTGCTTGCATACCACTTGGTCCTCCTCTTCTCCCCAGCTATCATCACAGACAGAGCCCCATGTACCCTTGTGTAGCACTTCCAACCTCCCAGCACAGGGGTTGTCTCCTCCAACCAGCCTCAACTCAAAGGGATCTGCAGATTGAAGGAGGAAGGTGATAACATAAAAGAGCTGACAGGAAAAGAGAAAAAATGAGATTATGTACATAGTCACCAAAACCTCATCAATAAGTTTGAAGCTCTCTATGTGTGTATTGATGACAACATCTCTTTCCCTAAGTCTCCTTCCATTTATTTCCAGTTCCTGTGGCCAAGTCTGTTTCCCTAACTAGAATGTTTTCACTTCACTTTTAAAACAGAATACCTATATAGTGTATTCATAAATATATATTGTTTATTTATACATACCATGTATAAGGAAATTTCTAGTGGTTATTAAAAACCAAAGGGCTCAGCAGATATTCCTATTTACAGCATTCCATATCATAGCTCATAGTATGATTGCACAATGCACAATTTTGTTTCCCTCTACAAAGGGAGTCATTATTAAGAACATTGGCAATCTACACAAAAATAAAAATTTACAGTGACCTTTAGTGCATGAGTAGCTTTGTAAATATCATTTGCCTTGGTTTCCATTTAACCACATTTACGAATAAAACTAATCTCTGGATGCAGGATCATCATCTTCCATCACCTTCACATTCCATCCACGTGTCCTCATCATGGGTGCAATTGTTCTCCAAAGGCCTTAAAGGGCAGTCCTGAAGGTTTGCTTCTTGTCCAGAACATGACGCCTGTCTCAGCCAGATGGGTCCTGTGCCCTGAGTCACCTTGTTGCAGCATCTGTGGGTCAGCAGCGCCCGCCCACATCCCAGCTGTCTGCACACCACCTTTGCAGCCCGTAAGTTCCAGCCTGCTTTGCACACAGTGCTCCACTGTTCCTGGTGTAGCAGCTCCACTCGGCCCTGGCAGCGCCCTGGGCCATCCACTAGTCGCACATCACTGTCTGGGTCTGGAAAGAAAGGGATAAGCAAAGTCTGGGATAAGAACATGGTCTTCTCAGAAAATGGAGGCTGGTTACACATGGCTCAGCTCTTGGTGGCCAGTACAAGGCTATTAGAGTAGTAAAGCACCACATAATGGATGGTGGCTAGGGGAATGAAGTGATGGTTTCTCAGTCCCTAAATAAATCATAAACATTTCTGTAGCATTTTAGTTTTCCAAATGACTTCTATATTCAACTTATTTTTCCTCATAAGAGAAAGTTAAGAGCTATAGATTTAATGTTAATCTATAGATTTAAACATTAACAAACACATATTAACATTGAATGTGAAAATATTTTTGGCTCAGTGTTGCCATAAATCAAAGATCCCAGACTAATGCTCCCAAACTGTGACTGTCCTAAAAGTTTTCATTAAGGCATCTTTTCCTTAATGATAAATCCTGTGGGGAGACAAAAGAAAGGGACAAAATCAGCCTTGCAGTGATTTCACAGTCTTCGCAGAAAGCACACACACACTGTTAATTCATAGAAAGCTAATTGTGTAGAACAGTGAAGGGTCATATAATGTTGTGTCCATTTATCTGGGCAACTGTGTTGGTTGCATATTTATATGCCTGTGCCCATCTGTCTGTGAGATTGCTTTGTCTTCCTATTAGTATCTTCTGTTTCCCCAACTAAGCTGACAGACCACTTAAGAACTGAAATGTTCACAAGAGCACATATTAAATCCCATGAGCTCTTCCTTAATTCCAATCAGCTGCAGACACAGACATTGAACACATGTTCAGGTGCTGACAGATCTGTATATATTTGTTTGCATGTATGTAAATGAGATAAATTGAACATCATATCTAACTGGAAACTAAGAAAGAAACAATGTGGGCAACAATTGTGGCTCTTATTATATCCACATTTCAGTCAAGAAAGTGTGAAATGTAAAGATGTCGTTGCCATCATTCATTGTAGCACCGTGTGAAAGTCAGGACAGAAAATAATGACTAATAGAATGGCCACGTGTGGTATAGACTACTGGAAGATGGTCCCTGAGCCTCCCATACTTACTCTGACACCGTGCTCCAGCATCTTCTGCATGTGGGCAGTTATAAACATCCTCATTTTGCTCACACTGAGACAATGTATCTTCCATCCCACTGCAGTTGACGTCTTGAATAATAACTTTTTGATCTTCTGGTGCTGGTGGCCTATATGATGCACCACTTTGGGTTCTGTTCGCTGCTCCACAATTCAGCTCCCGGCATACCACTACCAAATCATTCCAGTCCCAGCCATCATCACACACAGTTCCCCATTGGCCATTGCGTTCTACCTCCACTCGCCCTTCGCAGCGGTGAGCACCTCCTACTAGCCGAACTTTGGATGGAGACTCTACAAAGAGATGACATAGTAGCTGGAGGCCTCAGAGAAGCAAATGTGTGCTTAGAGGCATATGTAGTCATTCTGGGGCCCATATACCTTTTGACAGACAGCATGGGGGAGTTGGAGTCAGAATAGGAGATGTAAAGGAACTTCAGGATGTTTATGCTCTTAATTGTAGGCAACCAAGAAATGCCATTTCAAAACACACAGACATAGTGATATCCTTATCAGATCCACAATTGAGACAAAGAAGCTGGCTGAAGACTTGGCAGAGATTTTAGACCCTCTAGTGGTCAGAATGAGAGGACCAATAAATGTCTACCGCCGATTTCACAGGGAAGGAAAGCTCTCCTCATAGAAGTAGTGGCTCTTACTGTGGGCCCTGGTCCAGCACAAAGTGTAAGGATGACATTTTTTCAGTTCTTTCAGTTTTCATGACTTTCTCTGTGGTAGCCAGATTGAGATAGTAGCAATACATTTTCTTCTCTTTGCTCTTGTCTCACCTCTCACCCTTTCCCTCCATATTTCCCTTCTACCCCCTCCTCCTTCTTTCTCTTTCCCTCTCCTGCTGTTTCCTATAACACCAATCCTGTCCAAAAACCTAGCTCAGAGGAAATTAGCGAGGGGGAGAGTCAGTGCTTCAAAGGCTTAAACCCTGATGGTTTGACTAGAGGTCTATAGGAAAGTTCTTTGGAGCCTCTCTACAGATTCTGAGGAATCAAGGATTTAGTTGTATTTTCTTACTAAAACTCTGTGTATGGGAAAAAACACCCATAATTTTATCCTTCCCACTAGAAAGTAGGGAAGAGAAGGCAGTTAGAGAAATCGACGACAAGCCTTTCAGATAATACATATGTACTGAGAAATTCTATGTTTCCAGTATTGCTTTGGGAACTCAGAAAAGAATGAGGGACAAGTTGGGATTTATTCCCTTTGAGAGATTTTATTCCAGTTCAAAACAGTCTTGCCAAATTCCTGTAGCCTCCAAGTAGTACAAAAGAGGGCTGAATTAATAACATCTTCAATTAATGACAAAGTCAACTGAGAGGGCAAATGTAGTAGAAGAGACCACATTTGGTCTGGTGTTCTGTGGCTGGCCCTGCGATTGGCATCTTAGTAGAAATTACCATGATTGTCTACATGGTCACAGTCTGATTCCCAAAGATTGGATTTCCCACCCTCTACTCTGTTTCAACCTTGCGCCAACTCCCCAGACTTGGAGTCAACCCAGGAACAGCAGTTGACTAAGACCAGTTTGGTCTGCCTAGTTTTAAGCTTTATTTGGAAATTTATGTTTTGTTTACTGGTTCATTTTTTTTCTTTCTTTTTTTTGGGGGGAAAGCAGTATTATGAATTGAAACTAAGCCTACAAGTTAAAACGTAACCATTAAAAAAAACTAAGAAAAGACAGGAAGTGGAATTAGCCTAGATGTCTATCAACAGAAAAATGGACAATGAAAATATGGTACATATACACAATGGAAACTTACTAGCCTTAAAGAAAAATGAAACTATGAAATCTGCTGGAAAATGGGTGGATCTGGAAAATAATGTACTGAGGTCACCCAGACCCAGAATGGTGAACATCACGAGTTCTTTATCTCTTATGTGGATCCTTGCATGAAATGTTTAGGTTTGTATGTTTAATTTGGAGTGTTTATGAAGAAAGCTAGAAAGACCCATGAGAGGGGGAGAGGAAGAGGTCTTAAGGAATGAGGGAGATAGCAGAATAGACTAAAGGTAGAGTAATAATCCTAGAGGCTAATGTTTAAATAGGATTAGGGGCTTGAAGACAGAGGAGAGGAACATGTGGGGTAATTTAGACAAAAGCAAGGATCTATGAAGACCTGTTATGGAAACCCAAAACTTTGGAGGATAATTAAAAACACAATTTTTTTGAAATAATGAATTTGAACACAGGTACCCTATGTGGGTGCATAATGCTTCCCACTAGAAGACATGAAAATCTCAGTGTTCAGCCTGAGATACTTCCTTGTGAGTTATTGGCTAGGGAAGCCCAGAAGCTCCATAAACAACACAGACTATTGTCATTGTTCTTGGTTGCTGACCATAAATAGATGTTAAGGTACTGTTGCTGAAGATGCATCATATGGTTGTAGGATGTAGAGAAATCAAGCTGGAACTGACCTGAAAATTTCCTCCCTGCTCGCTTTTGTAGCATCAATATTGCTATGCAGGCTGCATGGGGGAGAAAAGTCACCAGTGGTGTACCTAGTAGTTAATCTTGCCTTCTATAAATTGACTTTCCAGGTAAAATATGCCAGCTCACTAATTGGTGCAATACAGTGGCAAGAAAGTGATGGGGTAATCAACTGCTTTTGGACTGAACTTGAGGCCTGCTCCACAAGAGAGAATTCATACTTGGTACTATAAGCCTTATCAAAAGTCCATGACAGGAGGGGTCATAGGTCACGGGGGGTAACTTATTGCTTTTGTCTTACTAAATGGACATGTTGTCAAATTGTTTTCTAAATATTTGTGTTTGTACAGGTATATTAGTGCTTTCTTCAATTTTGGCCAGAGAATCTTCTCTCTGCAGTGGGCATCAGTTAATAAAGAGGATCATAGCTGGCCAAAGTACTGAGAATAAGTGACCATTGAATAAAATATCTATATCAGCACCTCAGGGAACATGGTGGAAGAAGGAGAAGGAGATTAAGAGGTACAAAGGAAGGAGAGGAGGGCTGTGAAGCGCTGTCTTCTGAGCACCATGCAGTAATTTCCCAACTCATAACAGCTACAGTTAGCAGCGTTAGACTTGCACAAGATGACACCAACAAGATCATCTGACAGTTCAATAAGCATCACCAATCTAAATCAGTGCCTCTTTTGGACTTTTAAGGTGGTTTTTGTTTGTTTTAAGGAGAGGACATGAAGGAGGAAGAGGGACATGTTGAGGGTGCCTGGAGAAGTGGGGAGGGAGAAGATGAGAAGGGTTATTATCAAGATACATAGTTTACATGTACAGAATTATCAAAAATACAAATGAAGAATGCTCTATTTCTAACGAAGAATGTTTCAACTGTTGTGCACTTAAGTTTCAAGTTTATGAATCTTGGTACAGATATAAACCAAGAGTGTCATGTGGAAGCAATTTCTGGGTCATTGGATCTAAGATTAGAGTCTGGGTTGGCATTATTTTGCAGAGTAGGAAAAAGTTGCTATCAGGATCATGTATTGGCTAACTCATTTTATTTTGGACTATAAAAGTCTTGTTCTAATGAATTTTTATATTTACTTATTTTTATGGAGTAGAAGACTAGAGAGCAGTTTCCAGAACACATGACATAAAGCGAGATGTCATCAAGGATGAATGGAAAGGAACTGACGAGATAATTGAATTAAGGAAATTCAGCTTGAGGGAAGAGGCAGGGAGGGCAACTGCAATCTTGGCAGCGTCCTAACAGTGGGCTTGAAAAAAGGAAGACAGGGTTTGTGGGGGCAACATCCTTGGTGTGAGGAGACTGCAGTGAGACCAGGTAGTGCCATGTTGGTGACAACCACGGAGGCTAAGAGAAAAAGATCAAGTGATCTCATCACCAGGATGGGAACCCAGAAGCAGCTCTAACACATCGAGATTCATCTGTGTGGCAGAGGGTCTCACTATAATAATATAATGTGGATCTGTCTCTGGTCATCATCCAGCAAAAGCGAGCATAGAGTGGTAGTGTAAAAGAAACTGAAAGCATTGTCTGTGGTTCCTCCTCTCCCCTATCCCTGCCCTGCCCTCTCTTTCTCACTCTCACCACTGTGCAGGCTCCTCGAGGAGGCAGCTAATGGGGGCTGACCTCTGGTCTCCCTTTTACTGGTCAAGCCACATAATGCATAGGGGAAGCACTGCTTCTTTAAAGCTGTCAATAAGGCTGAAGCAAACATGGACTGCAGGAATCCAGAAAGGGAAAAGGAATCTCTCTCTTGGGCAAGGCCACAAGGGGCCTGTTTGGATATAGCGTGGATTGCTGTGGCCACAGAAGACTCTTGGCAGGAAAATCACCCTGCCCCATCTAGGAGTCTCTGGAGGTGGAAACCCATCCACACAAGGCCAATTGGTTGGTGTACACGCTATAAAAGTGGTTGTTTGACCTGGTTTTAATCTCTTCAGTCCAGGAAGCTACAGATTTTCTTCAGTCCTAAGTCTAGAGGTTTCTCTCTTGAGAACTCAACAAACAAACAAACAAACAAGCAAACAAACAAACAAAACAAAACCCCAAAACCCAGATAGACAAAAAAAAATCCTTACCTGAGAGGCAGGATTCAACACAAATGGTTGAGATGGCTAAGGAAAGCAAAGGGAAGTAAGGTCAGAGAGTAAATTTCCAAGTCTTTGTTTAAATCACCCTTGCCAAACTTCTTAAGGGAACATGGGAGGCACATAGCCTTCAAGGGCAGCCCTGTCATGGCCTTCTTCTCCCGGCGCCAGCCTCAAAGGAAACCATGGGAACCACAGAGGTCAAACCAGCAAACCAGCTGACTTGACTGTCCTTTGCTTTCGACTGTAACTCCACTCAGGCATTGGGCCTGGCAGTATCTACTTCTGCTATTTACACTGATTGACTGTAGCTGCCTCAAGTGTGAGTGTGGTGATGAAGGATTTTGGTTCACAGAAAAGAGCACTGGAGGCCACCAAGCAGTCACTGGTGGAGAAGGCAATGACAATATGGGTAGAGAGGCACGATCAGCTATGTTTGCTGGCACTGCATTTAGATGGGAGTAGGCAAACTCCTTTGTATGGAGCCAATAGTAAAAGTTTAGATTTGGGAGGCTGCATGCTCTGTTATAACTGCTCAGCTCTGCCCCAGTGATGCAGAGAAACATTGCCTGATTCCCTGGAAACCTTTGTTTATGGACATAATTTTAAATTTCAAGTAATTTTTATGCATTGTGAAATGATATTTTCATTTTTATTTCCCTCCACCATCTAACATTGTAAAAGTCACTTGCAGCTTGTAAACTGTGATTCATCAAAGCTTAATTTTAATCAGCAGGCCAGACCATTTTTTTATAAACCCTCAAATCCCAGCACACCTTTAGAATATGAGTGGCTTTCTAGTCTGTGTATGCTTGAACTCTCCTGTCAGCTTCTTCACACTGCGAAGTCCTGTAACCCTCAGTTGCCCCTGAAGCTAAGCATTTTCAATTATGTAATTTTTCCACCACATATGTTATAGGATTTTCCTGAACAAGCAAATATCTTTGGACCAGTCCAGAGTTTTCAAAGCAAATAGCTCTCTTCCTTCCTTTCTTTTTCTTTTTTCTTTTTGTTTTTCAAGACAGGGTTTCTCTGTAGCCCTGGCTGTCCTAGACCTCATTTTGTAGCCTAGCCTGGCCTTGAACTCAGAGATCAGCCTCCTGAGTGCTGGGATTAAATGTGTGGGCCCCATGCCTGGCGGAGCCTCTTATTCTTCATCTTCACAGTGAGCCCACGTTCAGACGGAGGCCTTGTATAGTCCAACTGTCTAGGACTCAGTTATATGATATCTGTGCATTGCATAACCTCTCACACAAAACAGGAGGACATGAGAGGAAAGTGAATTCCCCAGGACACAGGACCAGAGGTGCTATAGCCAATAAAGGGCTTGGAGTTTCTGAGCACCATTGACAGGAGCAGGTGTCATAGATCTGAAGGTCTTTGTGAAGGAGGTGAGACTGTAGGTGAGCCTTGGAGGCAAGACTAGTTGTTGATTTCTGCTGGGGTGTAAAAATGTTTAAGATATGGTCGGGACACTTTGTTGGACATATGAAACCGAAAGAACAGTGTGGGCTTTGGTGGTGTTCTCAGTAATCAAGACACTAAAAATGGATGTGACTTATTAGGATAGCAGATCAGTAGACATCATTCAATATCACATATTAATTACATTACTAAAAGGCTTCTAGCAGGGTATGAATTTGTAGTGCTGGGGGCTGGAGAGGTGGCTCAGCGGTTAAGAGCACTGCCTGCTCTTCCAAAG
>LOJH01005441.1:0-18363 GCA_001685095.1 Ellobius talpinus | reverse complement strand
TGTGTGTGTGTGTGTGTGTGTGTTTAACTTCACCGGCATACTTTTGAGTTTGTAGTTTTCACGTTGATATTTTATTGCCAGATAGCCTTTAATACTATTGACTGTCACAATTTGCTATCCATTTGTGAGTTGGTGACTATTTTAATTTGTTCCCTGCTTTACTATATTGTAAGCATCTCTATACACATATTTTTATGTGAACACATTTTTCTGGTTTTTTTGGGGGGTGTAAGTATCTGGAAACAAGTTGCTGGAAGCATATAGAAAATGTGTATTCAGCTCTAAGACAGTACCACACTGGTTTTCAAGATGGCTGTAAGCAGTTTTTCACCAGTGCGCATGAGTTCCAGTACCTCCATCTCTGTCTCACAGTTGCTAATGAACTATAAAGACACATTTGCTTGACAAATAGTCTGTGTCTCCAATGTAAACTCACTTGCATAGCGATCTTCTTTACATGATTTTAGACTTGCCAAGTTTTTTTGCTTGTTTATGTGCAAGTTACAAATTTGCAGGCCCAAGTTATTTTTGGTTTTTACAAAACTGCTGTCTTGACCATTTTGTCATGAAAGTTAGGCATATACCATTGGAACTTCTGGTAGTTTTGTTATGCCTAACTAGTGGTCATTATATTTTGTGGTTGTTATATAGAGGAGTTAAATTTGTATTTTCATTTGGCTGCATATATGTTTTTATTAATTATTAGCATGCAGATAATGCATTTCATTATGATACCATCATACCTGTAGATAATTGTATTTTGGTTTACTAAAATGTTAGAGATCTTTTCATGTATGTTCTTTTTTTATTAATTTTATTTTATGCCCATTGGTGTTTTGCCATGGGTATTGAGTCCTCTCGAATTACAGACAGTTGTGAGCTGCCATTTGGGTGCTGGGAATTGAACCCGGCTCCTCTGGAAGAACAGCTAGTGCTCTTAACTACTGAGCCATCTCTCCAGCCCTTACGTGTGTTCTTGAAGGCCTGTTGTTTGGTTTTCTTGTGGTCTTTGTCTGCTTTCACACTCGGATAATATTAACCTAATAAATTAATGGGGTGGTTTCTGATGGATTTGTTAGAGATGGTTGTTCATTCTCTTCTAAATGATGGAAAGAATTTACCAGTGAAGCCATCTCTAGGCCTAAATTATTTGTTTATTATGGTGAAGCTTCTATACCTAATTTAGCTTATAGAGTTGATAGAAGACAATTTATATGTTTTTGTTTTGTTTTGATCATTTGTTTATTTCTAGAATTTTTATTCTTTCAGCTTGATTGTTGAATTTACTAGCATTAATCTATCATGTTATTATGACTTAAAGTATATCCTCTTTCATTACTGATATTGGAGTAAGACATAATTTTTATCTTTTTCCTTTCTTGATTAAGGTACCTAGGACATGGTCAATTTTATTAATCTTTTCAAGAGACTATTGGTTTCATTGATTATTCTTTATTTGTCCCTTTTATTTCACATGTCTCATTTTTATCTGCAGTGTGTGTGTGTGGTTTCCTTTCGAGATAGGGTCTCAGTTACTGTATGGACTACTCTTAAGCTTCTAGGCTAAGTGATTCCTCTGCCTCCACCTCCTGAAACAGCTGAGATTTCAAGGCCTGTCACTGTACTCATTTATATGAATTTATTTTTTTCTTTTCAGTTTCTTATGGGAAAAGGTGGGGAGCTCGGGTCATTGACTTTTGAACTTTTCCCCTAATTATTTAAAGCCATAAACTTCCTTTTAAGTACGTTTTCACCTATATTCCATGTATTTTTATAGTTCAGTTTTATCATTTACTTTGATCCCCCCCCATGTTTTGTTTGTTGTTTTCAAAACAGGGTTTCTCTGTGTAATAGCCCTAGCAGTCCTGGAACTTGTTCTGTAAACCAGGCTGGCCTTGCTCTCACAGAGATATGCCTAACTCTGTCTTTCAAGTGCTAGGATTAAAGTCATGTGCCACCATTGCCCAGCCTTTTTGTTTTTTTTCTTCAACCCTTTTTAAAAATAATTTAAAAATTTTTATGTGCATTGTTTTTGCCTGTACGTATGTCTGTGTGAGGGTGTCAGATCCCCTGGAAGTGCAGTTACAGGCAGTTGTGAGCTGCCATGTGGGTGCTGGGAATTGAACCCAGGTCCTCTGGAAGTATATCCAGGGCTCTTAGCTGCTGAGCCATGTCTCCAGCCCTTTGAACTATTATTATTATTATTTTATTATTATTATTATTATTGTGCTAAAAGTTGAACCTAGGACCTTGGCAAGCTATGCAAATGCTCTTCTGCTAAGCTAGCATTTGCATCCCTCGAACCAGAGATGTAAAGAGATGTATATGGGTGGAGGCTGTGGTCACTGGGGGTTCACTGGTGTGGCCTGTGTGTGGTGCTGGGGTCAGTCTCAGTATTGCAGGGAAAAAAGTGTCTGTGTTTCTAAATATTTGAGAATCTCTTAGTATTCGTAATGCTTTTTAACTTAATTCTTTTATAGTTAGTAATCATCTGTATGATTTTGCTCTGTTAAAATTCATTGAGAATTAGGTTTTGGCTCAGTGTGAGTCAAATGTATTGTGCTGTTGAAAAGAATGTGCTTTCTTAAGGGAAGCATGTTGGTTATCCCATTACCCTGGAGGCTGAGGCCCGAGAATTTGAGACTGTGGAATGAGGGCAGAAATGTGACTACTCAATGTTGGTAACAAATGATGGCGACAAAGTTGATGTCTACTGAGTTTTTGTCTACTTCTGTCAATTTAGTAAAGTATTTATATAGTATATTTGTGTATCTAACAGAGAGTAGAATGTCCATTTTAACTTTATGCCAGTGTTCTATATTTTGAAACTATTCTTAGGCCCCTGGACGTATGTCATTCCTTTATTTGTATATTATGCCTTCCCAGTCAGATCCATAGTCCCTTTTTATTTAATAAGGCTTTATATTTCCAAGTAAACTACTGTCCCTTGCACTTGTTTGTGCATCTTTGTCAACCACTGGGGCGCCTCCTTGTATGTATTTCTTGTGTAAATTACTTGAACTCTGTGCTTAGAAACCGGTTGGACGGTTCCTTTATTGCAGAGCTCCTGAAGGGCTAGCCTGGCCAGGGAGCTGCACATCCTCAGTCCCAGAGCCCACTGCTGATGTGGCAAGTGTAGTAAGCTGAGAACATAGAGTTTGCCGTGTACTGCTTTTGAAGTAGTACTAGGTTGTTGAGCTTGCTTGGACGTTGCCCTTTGACCCCTTCTCTTTGCCCTTGTCCCAGACTTGTTTACTTGGTTTTCGTCTTTCTCAGCCTATTTTCTAGCATCTTTTCTTGCTGTTCTTGAGCAGTTGATGTGACTGAGCTCAGAGAGAAGTGGCAACCACTCTTGCTGTAGTATTCCTTGTCTACTGGAGGTAGACCCTTAAGAGTGGCTGAAAGTGTGGACACTATCAAACCCTGCTTATTCTTTAGCCAAGAATATTTATCTTTCCACTTAAAGCACTTGCGTCTTGGGGTTATATTTATTTAAACATGGTTAATTTGAACTCAAGCACAGTGGTAATGTGACAGTTAAACTACCTAGCTACCACATGACTAATGAGCAGGTAGTATGTACTACATGGCTGTGCTGGACAGAGGGATGGTTTCTGGCACAAGTGGGACAGCACAATTTCATCGTATTATGCAGAAGGAGAATTTACAGTTGAAAAATCTATAAATTGTTAGCTTCTGGAATTCTCCATGTAATTAATACTTCATGTAATTAAGCCCACAGAAAGCTTTAGTTGTGTATACACTGTATATAGTTATACCTAGGATCAGTTCTGGCAGTCCTTGTGCACCCCCACCCCCAGTTCTCCAGATTAAGCCCAGGGCCTCATTATGCTAGGTAAATGCTCGTAACTTCAGTCTTGGCCTGTTGTTTAGCAGACTTATTTATAGGTTTGATTCAATATATGGGTGTTTTGCTTTGTTACCATGCTTTATCCTTATGGTTATTTTCTTTTTCTCCCTTCCTTCTTCCTCCCTCCCTCCCTCCCTTCCTTCCTCTTTCTTTCGTACTATTTGGTTATTTATACATCTTCCACTTTTAATATTAATTTTGCTCATTGACTAGATTTTGAAAATTCATTTTTAGAGGTTTCACTAGTGATTACAATCTGCATTCTTAACTTTTTAGTTGTGAACAAGTGTTCTGAACATTTTTATAGTTCTTATTGTATTCATATAAAATATAGAAAACTTGGATGTTTTCTGCTACAACTCTGCCAGCCTTGAAGTTTTTTGAGTTTATTCTTCTTGTATTCATTGAACTTCATTATATACATTTCTTTCTTGCAAGAATTGAACCAATTTTATTTATTAATTATGAAAGTTTCTTTCATATACTTTTTTTCCCTAGGTTTCCAGTTACATTAGGCCATTGTTCCTGGGACTTTGATCATTTTGTTCAGTTTTATTTATTTCTATACAAACTATATCATTTCTGTTGGTTTCTTTAAGTAAACATACTCTCCAGTCATCTTAGTTTTTTTAATGTCCATAGTTTCCTTAAAGATATTTAATCTGTTACTCCACCCCACTCCTCATTATTTCCTTTTCTCTTATTTCCTGGTAGAGACACGTTTATTTTTTGTTCATTTTGAGAGCTTGTTTGGGGGTTCTAGCAGGGCAGTGCAGCTACTGGTATACCCTTGACTGAAGACCAGTCCTCCTCTATTCGGGGAAGGTTGTCCTCCTCAACCGAGCATGCAGCTTCAGGAGGTTCGCACATGGAGCTCCCTTGGAGCGCTGAGGGAGGAAGGGGACCCCCCTAGCCAGCCAGGTCAGCCAGATCGCCCTTACATCCTTTTTGATCATTCTGTACATCATTTTTGAAGATAGTTTTAAGGGACACTTAAATTGTTTATGCTCCTTCCAGCATCCAGGCCATCTCAAAGTTCAATCTCACTTGTTTTCTTTTCTCTTAATAGCAGATATTTAATCATAATCAAATATTATGATTCCCTGTTTGTTTTTCTCCAATATGTGGTGCTTTCTTATATCCGTTGGAAACTGATCTTAGATTGTCAATTCCAAATTTTAGGAGGTGACTTCAGCCTCATTTCAGACACTTTACCTCTGATCTGCGTTGAGTCTGCCTCCTGTCCATGGTTCTAATAGGAGTTGAAGACACACTAACTGGGAGGGTTCCCTTTATTTTTTCTGTCTCTTTCCTTTCCCTTTGAGCTTTTCCATTGACATCATTTCTGGCTTTTGTTCTGTTGCTTCCCGAGTCAGGAATCCCATGTCTGCCTGCTTCTTGAGCTGTGCTGCCAACCTTGGTCCCTGCTCCCTCATGAGAGGGCAATCACTGTGAGTCAGCCTCTCATGTACACTCAACAAGGCTAAAATGGCTTCTGATTAGTCTCTTCGTTTTTAATTCACATCTCTCTAGGGTGAAAGACTGACTTTGTCTCAGCCTTCCTCGTAAGTTTCCTCCACTGTGAATAGCCAAGTCACATGCCTGCTTCTTGAGTAGTCACTGTAGGAAGATAGAATAATCTAATCTGCAGCTGCCTGAGTTCTTAGGAAACTGTTGGGAGTTAACAGCAAGTCAGTACATATTGTCAAACTTGACTTTTGTGTTAACTTAGACAAAGGGAACTAAAGCCAGGTGTGGGGTTGCACTCTTTTTATCCCAGCACTCGGGGAGTTGGATCTCTCTGAGTTCAAGACAACCCTGGTCTACATGGAGAGTTCCAGGACTATGTAGAGAGACCCTGACTCAAAAATGTGTGTGTGCGTGTGCTTTAGAAGCATGTTTGCTATGATTTCTGACTGGAAAATATCTTTCTTGTCCTGGTAATACCTCATAATAGTGGTTTAAATATATTATTATGAGAGTTGAAGCCATGTAGTCCTGATGAAATTTCATTGTTAGAATTGTAATAAAAATATTTCCTCTTCATTAACTATGTAGTAAAGTTCATTGTTCATGAAAATGGCAGTAAGAGATTCTTTTGTGGGATGGCCAAACGTAAAACAGAGTGGTTTTCAAGACTCCCTGTTCTCAGAATCAGTTTGTACTGGTTCTGTGCTGTCTATACCAGTAAAGGATGGCATAGTATGAATCTAATTCTTTTTTGTCTTTATTTGATTAAATGAAGGAATTCTGTACTCCACGAGAGGAGAAAAAGCCTTGTGATATCCTTTCCCACAGGCACTCCATGTTTTCGCATGAGTCCAATACTGACCGCATGATTTCTATAATCTGTCACCCTGTTCTGTTGGTCTTTTCTGAAAGTTCACTTTCTGTTTTTATTGTATTTCTACCACCACTTAACTGATTTTTGTAATAAAATGTTATTGAGTTCTCTCTTTTGATCAGTGTGAACCATCTGTCTCGTAGCCTCATTTTCTCTAAGATGCAGAATCTCCAGCAACAGCCTAGCAGCCCTAAAGCAGGAAGAGGGTGGTGGTCCGCTGGATGCAGGAGGACGGAGAACAGCTGCTCTCCTTTCTTCCTCCTCCAGTTTCACCTTCAAGAGAAAGGGTTCTCAACCATTCTTTTTACACGTTAGGTTTTAATTATTAGTTTGTTATTTTGTGTGTTTAAGTGTTTTATAAGCATACATGTCTGTGCACCATGTGTGTGCAGTGCCCTTGCAGGCCAGAAAAGGGCATTGGATCTTTTGGGACTGGAGTTACAGACAATTGTGAGCCACCTTAAGACTGGTGGGAATTGAACCTGGTACCTCTGGAAGAGCAACCAGTGCTCTTAACCTCTAAGCCATCTCTCCAGCTTCAGTTCTCAACAATTCTTGTATCACATTGTAATTAATTCTGTCCAGGAATTTTGATCCCATACCCTGGGTGGGGTTGGGGAGTAAGCCTGCTTTTCAGAAAGTAGAAAATTATGTGCATTTGGTTAAGTTTTAGTAATCTTTAGATGTATTGTTGTATGCTTTAAAATATACACAAATGAAAATCTAGCAGTAGCTGACTATTATCATAATGACTATTGAGTTTTATCTGTGCTGACTGTAAGACAAAGATAATGAATACATGAGCATACATTTATTAACTAGAGAGCAGTAATTTCAGACTTGGTATGAGACACAGAAAAGGAAATACCTCATCTGGGAATATAGCTAATATTCCAGGAACCAGAGTTTTGGTGTTAATCACCTTTAATTGTTACAGAACCATTAAGAGATTAGAGGTATCACCATTTGAAAGTTATTGCATTTGGTTATGCTACTGCCTCATACCTTTCTGGGGTTTTAGTTTCTTCCTAAGTTTTAAGGCTCTTTGTTGTTAAGAATTAGTGTGTTTTCTAGCATACTCTTGCTGTTCTGAATTTCCCTCAGACAAACTCTTTGTATCTTTAATGTATCTTATGCATTCCATCCTTGTCTTTGCTTAGCTGTAACACAGTTTTCTCCTACAAGGGCCATGTGCTCTGTAAACTACTTTTTCTGTCCCCCTTTTGCCCTTTCCTTCCTATCTGGGAGTTCAGAATTCCCCTTTAAGCAGGTTCCATTTTGTGCAACTAACCATGTTTTGGTTCCATCTGTGCCTATTCTTACTTCACCAACTATGCTGGCAGCTCTTTGTAAGAATGTATCATGCCATTTACTTCTGTCTCCCCAGATGCCTAAAATATGCTTTTTATTGAGCTTCATAATAATCAGATGATTATCGATTTCATGACTCATCTTTGTTTTGCTTTAAACTAAGCTAATCTAAATTGTGCCATGGTGGGTTTTATACTGCTTCACTTTGCTGCCTAAGAGAGCATTGCAGGTCATTTTTAGAGAAGTGAAAATATAATTCTTATATCTTAACCTTTGGCATGTGTTGTTGGGCTTCCACGGACAGGCTTTCTGCTAGTCACATGCAGATTTATACTTGGCATATGTACAAATAGGATATAGATATGTTTGTGTTTACACTGTTAATGTTTTTCATTATTATGACTTCAGATTTTCGTTGTCTCTAGTATTAATACTTTTATCTAGGGTTAAAACTTAGCTAACAGTAACATGATATCATATTTGATACAATTAAGCACATTTTATGGGTACAAATTTATATAAAGGCAAGGAAATTTTATTTTAAAGATGAACTGCACTATTTAAAATAGAAATCTGAGATCCTTTTGACATTGCAGCTGAGTTAAACAAATAATCTTTCCACCATTATAAGTAGTACATGTAGTTAAAAATACATTTATACATATTATTTTTAAAAACCTAGTTAACTTTAAAATATGTAAGTTTTCTTGTCGTTTAGGGTTCTGTGAGGCTGATCATCAAGAGGGTTGCAAATCATTGGTGGTTTCTATTTTCAGATTTCCACATCCCGGAGTAATTTGCTTTAATTTCACCCAATTTAACCTATACTTCACACCATCACCATTCAGCTTTAATAGCTATGTTCTATGCATAAGAAAAGCAGATAAATGTCCACAATTAGGCTGCAAATGATTACGACTAGTTAGGGCTTTAGGAAGACAAAACTTAAAGAGCTGTGGCGCCAAACAAAGCACAAAGGAGGCTGGAAATCTGGCCCGAGAAGTCAGGGCCGCCTGCATCTGATTTCCACTTGATAGTTGATTTTACTTTTCCTAATGTATTGGCAGGTGTGCCCGTTCTGAGGATTGTTCATTGTTAAAGAATATTAGGAGTGCTCTGTTGTTAATTTGCTTGTAAATTTTTTTACTTCCTTGAATTTCAACATAGATAATCAGGTTTAATTAAAATGGTAGCATTTAAAAACTATAGATGGATAATTCATTTGAAATGTGCTGATACTAATATGCCTTGTCAGCACATCTGTGAAATGGGGACTTTGCTGAAATACTAATGTATACGTCAGATGACCCTATAGCACATGTGATGGGAGTATAGTTTTAATAATTCTATATAATGGATATATATTATATATATAATTCTTAGTATGTAATGTTCTCTGCATGTGCACACACAGAAAAGGCTCAGAGCTTGCTTTAATTCTGTCAGTATGCTTCCCTCCCCTTTCTATGGCTTTTGTTCTAGTTGACGGTTAGTACTTAAAGTTGTTTTAATGTATAGAGAGTTTGTTTAAAAGATAAACTAGTCCTTTTTATGTAACAGCATTTTAGAAAATAATTGTAATTAGTTTATAATTAAATAATGCATACAATAGCAAAATGACAAAGTAAAGTTTGTTATTTTGGTGAATATATCTCATTACATCTCATTACCTTTTTTTTCATATTTCAGTCAAAGTTTGAAGGGTGAAAATACCTTCCTGAAAATAACTTATAATTAATATAAATATAATAATTCAAAGTAATTAAAAATAATTCAAAGTTTTGTGTTAGAGGTCAGCTTCAGACATCCTGTTAGATAGTCTCTCAGAAAACCTGCATTGATAAGTATAGCAATACTGATGTGTAATTACTTTTTATAATTTATGTGCAGCTAGAATTTAAGTGAAATACTCTTCATTTTATAAATGAAACATTCACTGTTATATAAGGTAGCATACTTATTTAAAATACATACTTATTTAGATACTTTATTTTCTTAAATAATAACCAGACAATGCCATGTTAGTTTGTTTAAAGCCAAATAAATCTAATTGGAATAATCAATGTCATTGTGTGTCTTATTCACTGTAGCAAACATGTCTATAAGTGCAGGCATAGTTGCCAACTTTAAAACAGTGCTCCAGAATCAATTCTTCAGACCCCTTTAGTTTTAAGATCCAGTGCATGTGGGAAAGAGCAGTGAAGCCTAACTTTAGATGGCCTTATTTTTAAAGACACTAGTTAATTCTCTTTTCTACAGAGCAGGCCAGTCCGGTCATACAAGACAATGCAGCTCCACAGCGTCGGTTCTGTTAAACTAGTTTCATATGCTATATCATAAAACTTTCAGTCCAATCAGCAACTAAATTTAAATACTGCAAATTGTAGCAGCAAAACAATAATTCTGCTGATTAGCCCCTTTCCATTTCTTGTAAGTGAACTGTTTATGCTGTTGAGTACCTTTTGAAAAAAGAAAAAGCCAAAACAGCCTTGATTAGTCAAGGAGTAATTGGATGACTTGATTTTCGCAAGAGAATGAATTGGTTGATGATAGCCTGTAACTAAGTGTAGTGGTTCTGTTCAGATGAATACATAACATACAGCCATCAGATCCTGACAGGTAGAGCTTATAGGCAATGCTAACAATCTAGTGGTGGGGTGAGAAGACAGAAATGGAGGTCAGCAAGTTTGCCATAAAGTCTTTCGCTGCAATTTTTGAGCTAATTTTTGAAGGAATTCCGGAAGATATTTACATTCCCCCACTTTGGGGATAAGTGTCAAAATCCTGTATCTTGTTATTGTAGTTCCCTGAACTGTCCTCTGAAGACGAAGGTCTAGCATGGTCATTTGATCAGCAATGTTGCATCCTTTCCCTTCCCTTTCTGTTAAAGATCTGGAGTGAATGAAGACCATGGTTGTTAGTGCAGGCAACCATTGGGTAAAGCTGAATGTCTTCGTTGTATTCATATTTAACTGCTTGAAGTCTTGGTTATGCCAGAATATTTGCATACTGCATTCTTATTATAACTCCTTGGTTATTTTGAAGACTGCATATGAAATAGAATACAGTTTTTTAACAAACATCCTCATTTATAACTAGTCTTCAGTAAGCCTAGTTGTACTGCTACTATCTCTTTACCCCCCCAAGTATAATATACTAGTTGCCTCTTCCGTGCTATAATGTGTATGTAGGCCCACAAGTGTCAGTTGCATAAAATATGGAGTCCTTTTTTTGCTATGTGAAGGAAATAGCGGAAGTAGACCTGCATAACTAGCTAAAGGGGTGATAAACGCCACAAGGTATAGGCCCATCCAAGTCGCTCTGGCACTGGCTTTGATTTGGCACCACCTGGTGGTGAGTACTTGCTTTGGTTTAACTATCCGTGGTCATGACTAGGTTTTTGTGGGCAGATGAGATCTCTTGAAGTAGGCTTCTAGAAATCTCTCAAATAGTTGGTGTGTATTTTGTTGGGCCAATTCGAATGGGTTGTATTGGAAGACTAGCGGGAAAGAAAGATCCTACTTAATGCAGTCTGCTTCTGAAGGACATATTTATTTATTGTCTTCAGTCTCTCCAGTCTTGGTCTGCCTTCCTTGCTTCATTTACCAGTTAGAACCGTGAGTCATGTAGCCAAGAGCATAATCATTTTGTCTGACATATGTTGCCTGGTTTGAGGGTATCTACTACTTTCATAATACTTTTGTTTGGTTCAAGGATGTGATCCCCTGATAGAGTGTGGATATAGTCATCATCTTCGTATTCCAATACCAAATAAATGATGAGGTTTTTTTCTATTTCCTTATTCCCCCCTTCTGTATATTAGAAAACTGAATTTAAAGTAAAAACCCATTGATATTTTGAGTAAAGGCTGTATAAAACAGCTGTTTTTAAAATTAATCTGTTTTTTTATTAATTAGGCCTTTTTAAAATTAATAGCTGTTACATGTCTACGTTTTTTCAAGTATTTAAACACCAGCTTAAAACTCTAGTGGAAACAATATTCTCTCTCTTCTCACAGCATCAATACATTTAAATATGCTACTAAAAATAATTTATACTTCCATCAAAACCTGTATGTGTAAATCTGAATCTACATTTCAGTTGCTTCTATGTACTGCCTGTTTTTCAGTTTGAAGTCTTGAGGGTTTTTTCCCCATCAACCTGTTATCCTTTATTCTAGATTAACTTTTTTTACATTTATTATATGCTGATCTGTCTTTCCTATTTGATTGTAAATATCTTGGGGAGCATAAACTAATTTTATTCTGCTTTCTTTCCCTTCTGTAAAGGTTTCACAGGAGAAGAAAGGGCCTGAACTACTCTGGGCAGCCGGTTTCCTCCTGGTTGCTCAGATGTTGCTCATCTTCTTCTCTGCGTGCTTGACCTTGTGTGACCTCCCTTTGTTTTGGTGAACTTGCAAGTCCATTCATTCTTCAAAACCTGGTGGTTTCATGTTTAGAGTGCTACTGATTGGATTGTTTTTCATGGAAGGTCGTGATTGGTCAGACACCTGTTCAGGAGCTGTGCCCATCTTCTTGCTCCTGCTTTTGTTTACCGGGTGTGCTTTTCTGAGGTTCGCAATATGAGGTAGCTCAGAGTCGTGGGACCTGCTTGCTTGGCAGTGACTGTTCCAGTTTTCTTATCTTGAAGAAGTGCCTTTCCACCCACCATCTAATAGAGACTTGTTTAAAAATGTCTAGAAGATGTGTATTTTTATGGTGCTACTCACGTATCATCCCAGCATTCAGGTGGTAGACACAGGAGAATCAGAACAACAACAACAACAAGTCACGTTCTACAAACAAACAAGATCATAGAGAAAGTTCTGAGAGAAAGACAGCAAATGGCTGCCTCACTAGTGGAAGGCTGCTCAGGAGATCAGGTCACCCCGCCCCTCAAAGTCACATTCAGTCCTTTTTCTTCTTTGTTGAGACAGGGTTTCTCTGTATAGACCTGGATATCCTGGAATTCACTCTGTGCACCAGGCTGGCCTCAAACTCACAGAGATCCACCTGCCTCTGCCTCCTGAGTGCTAGGATTAAAGGCGTGCGCCACCACCGCCTGGCTCACATTCACCCTTAAAATGCATAGCTTCGTCTCCCCTCTTCTGCAAGGCAGCCCTAGAAGAATCCAGATCTGAGCGTTCTCTACCACCTCTGACTCGTGTAAGAGTTTGGAGATTTCTTTGGAATAAAGTACAATAAAAATGATTATTGAATATACTGCCCTGAGTGTGATTCCTGGGACAAATATATTATTCTAAATGTAGTTTCTGAGAAAATCAGTTTTATATATTTCTGAAGAGTGGTATTATAGGGAGGGTGAAATGCAGAGGACATAGAACGGGCTTTTACTGCCATTTATGTTTCTGTGAATAAAGGGTTTCACACGTGCTACCTGCCGTTCAGTAAATAGACTGTGCAGCAAATCTTGGGTTATTTTCTAATGCTGGTGCCACAGTAGCACACTTTGAAACTCTCACAGCCTTCCCAGCCTTCATCTTCTGCACTCAGTCACGCTTCTGCTGAGAATACTGTTCCTTCTCCTACCTCCTAAGCACGTCGCACACAGTATTTTTCATAGCCTCAGTCTCACTGAAATGAAATCTCCATGAGTTTCCTCTGATCTTTTCCTCTATTTAAACTGCTGCAGTAATCTGTCCCTTCTATTCATTTGACTTGTAATATGCACTTCAAATATTAAAGCGTGTGACCCTGTTCCTAGCTGACTGATCTTGAGGATTGTACATTAATTGCCTTTCCATTTCCACCTGTGCCTTGCTCAGAGCTGATAGACACACAGTTTGGTATAAGGTAAGATAATGAATAAGAGAATCAGTGAATGCTTCTGTATTTATTCATATTGAGAATAAATAAATAATGTCAGAGAAGAAATGTACATTCTAGAAGCTAAAACAGCAAAAGATAAATTTCACAGTACATATTAAAGTATTCAACAAACATTGCTAGGAAACCAGTGCTGAGCATATCAAACATGTAAGGTAGTGGATACAGAAAGTCCTTATAATTTCTCGTCACCTCTGAATTCCTCATCAGTTAGTGCTGGGTTCTGCTCCTTTAGATTGTAAAGCACCTGGAACTTTATGTTCCAGAGAAGAAAGTGGTCTTATGATTTTTCTCACTTGCTTACTTTCTTCCATCTGCGTGGCACACTTGGAGAAATGTGGTCTGAGAGATCTCTCCTGAGCCTGACTGGTAGCATGAGAGAATAATGATCACCAGAGAGCACTTAGACTCGTTATGTAGATGACATGAGAGCAGTCAAATCTGAAAATAAAACAAAGTAGAATTACAAAGACTGTTTAGTTAGGGGATAAGAAGGATGATCTTAATGAGAAAAAATAAAATGTAGCCAATTATCCAATTGGAAATGTATAACAGTTAAAAATATCTGGTGCTGAGAAGGATGTAGCTTAGAAAGAAGGCGTACTATATATATATGAAGCTCACAAATGGGATGGGCGAAGATACAGAGACAATCAGAGGAACGTCCAGGACTTAATGAATCTGATCCAAGAGTTTGGCTTGAGCTGAGGATATGCACATGGAGAAGATGTTAGAGGGAGGCCTTTCCTACAGGCAGAAGACACATGGCATGTTAGAAGTCAGGACACTAGTGAAGACACATGGTGTGTTAGAAGTCAGGAGACTAGTGAAGACACATGGTGTGCTGGAAGTCAGGACACTAATGAAGACACATGGTGTGCTGGAAGTCAGGACACTAGTGAAGACACATGGCATGTTAGAAGTCAGGACACTAGTGAAGACACATGGCATGTTAGAAGTCAGGACACTAGTGAGATGCTATTTGGGAGACTCGCAGAGCAGAAGTAGCTCCATGCTCTAAGTAGGATGAATCCCAGTTCTAATAAAAATATCAAATTTGTCTGTGTATTTAAAGTGTCCGTTACAGTATAGAACAAGCAGTGGGATCTTGTTGAGAGGTGAACCTCCTCTCACTAAGGAACAACTTCTCTCTCTGCTTCTTTGGAGATAGAGTCGATGCATCGCGGCACCTAAAAATGTGAAGCCCTTGAGCGGTTGAATATAATTAACTACAGGTGTTTACTCTGAATTATAATTCATAAGTTTTAAGTGACTTTAAGGATTTCTTAGATGGTATGATTGTATAATTATCTACAGTGTAAGAATAGAACTAGTAGCTGTTCGGCAGGATTTTCTGGTGTTTTGTACACCTGAAATAACTGGTATAGTAGTGTTTTGCCATAGGAGTGTCAGTTAAGTGATGACACTCAAAATCAAAGACTTTCTTGTTTACAACTATCCCAATAGAAGCTTCCATTTCAACAGAGTTCTTTTTATATCTGTTTCTTTCTATCTTATCTTTCTCACCCAATATTTTTGTTTCGATTCATTGCTTAAAAGTATGTTATTTTGGGGGCTGAAGAGATGGCCCAGTGGCTGTTCTTCCAGAGGACCTGAGTTCAATTCCCAGTACCCACATGGCAGCTCACAACTGTCTGTAACTCCAGTTCCAGGAGATCTGCCATCATCACACAGACATGCATGCAGGCCAAACACCAATACATATAGAATAGAGATAAATAAATTTAAAAAAGAGTATGTTATTTTTAATTTTAATGAAATCTTCAAAGTAAGGGAAGATAATGAACAAGATTTTTTTTTATTTTGGTTTCTCGGAACTCAACTGACCCACTTTATTATTCTTATATTAAATACTTATTTGTCTTAAGATCTGGATTATTTTTAATCACAGCATTCTTGATTGCTTCCATATAAATTAATTAACTGGTGCAAAAGCTTTCTGTGAATCATTTATAATTTATTTAATTTTAGATTAGCCTCTTAAAGTCAGCTACATGTACATTTTGTTTTACTAAGATTTAAAATTTTTAAGCTTATTTTATGTATTTGAGTGTTTGGCTTGTATATGTGTATGTGCATTGTGTGAGTGCTTGGTGCCTGCAGAGACGAGAAGAGAGCAACAGACCCCCCCCCGGAACTGGAGTTACAGACTGTAGTGATATTTTGTTTGTGTTTTAGCAAGTAAAGCTTGCCTGAAGATCAGAGTGCAGAGCTAAGCTACTGGAGGCCAGGTAGTGGTGGTACACACCTTTAATCCCAGGACATCTCTGTTAGTTCAAGGCTGCCCTGGGCTACACAAGATTGAATATGTCTAAAAGAGAAACAGAAGTCCATACAAAGGTGATCCCTGCATTTGGAATCCCATGCCTTTAATCCCAGCACTAGGGAGGTGGAGACAGGAAGGGATATGACTGGGAGGAGAGAGGAGCCCAGAAGCAGTCTAAGGATCGCCCCAGCAGTCTGAGGACAGGATCGTTCCTTTGGTTTGAATGGTGGTAGAGATAAAAGATTTCTATAGTGGCTGGATGCACTGCTTCTCCGTTCCCTCAGCTTTCACCCCCTAATATCTGACTCTGGATTTTATTTACTAAGACCAATTGGAATTCATGCTACACCAGATACCATTCCAAGTTCACTCTCTGCTTTTTGCTCGTGGTTTTAAGATGTGAGCTCTGAGCTTGCTACTCAAGTCATCATGCCTGCCCATTGCCATGCTTCCTGCTGTGATGGCAGTAGACTCTCACTGCTTAGTTGTTCGTGGTGTTTCCTCACAGCAATAGGAAACTAACTAATGTGCCATATGCAGGTGGAAGGAGAGCGCCTGCTCCACAGAGTTGTCCCTGCTTCACATGTGTGCTGTGGCCTCTGTGCCCTCACTCACATACAAAATAATAAATAGAAGCACTTAAAATATGTATGCATAAGGGAGACTATTTGAAGAAAGATAGGGAACCACTAAAAGGGGAGAAAGTCTGGGCTATGGAGATAGATTGGAAAAGGTCAAATGGTCTGCACTGAAATGGTGTGCACTGACGACAATACCATACCGAGCTCATCATTTTCTGTGCTGACTTCAACATAAAAGCATATGTGTGCCTATGTCTTCTGCTTTAGAAATCTGGCTTCCTAACTTTTTAGTGGTTTTAGTAGGAATGAATCAAAAGGTAGATTTTTTCAGAACATTTGCTATTTACCTTGAAAGACAAGCTGGAATGTAATAATATGCAGATGTCTTGATGCTGATTTGATATGACTATGTTTGTGTGGCGTTTCTTATCTCTTTTTCTAGAGCAGTGGTTCTCAATCTTCCTAATGCTGCAACCCTTTAATATAGTTCCTCATGTTGTAGTGACCCCCAAACATAAAATTATTTTCACTGCTACTTCACAACTGTAATTTAACTACTGTTATTGGTTGTAATGTAAATATTTTTAGAGCTAGGGGACCTAAGGGGTCACGACCCACAGATTGAGAACCACTGTCCTACCAAGTATGCAGTTTGATTATATAATACCTTTCGCTTCATATCTAGTTTGGGCTTTTAAATTTTTATGCATTGGCTTTACTGTAATGCATATAAGAATCCTTTGACTTGAAACCATATACTGATCTCTCAGCTTCTCTTTTTGCCTTCCACCTACTCTGCACAGCCCTGGCTATCCTGAAACTCACTGGCCTTGAACTCAAAGAGATCCCCCTGCCTCTGCCTCCTGAATGATGGGATTAAAGGTGTGTGCCACCACAGCCTGACTCCAGTCCTGTCGTTCTATCTAGTTGGAGTTGTTTTCTGCAGTTGTCAACGTTCATCCTGTCTTTATGTCTCCCACTCACATCCCGCTGAGTTTCTTCTCATGGCATTTGGGGTGCAGTGGTGTGCTGCCGTTTCCTTTAGTTGTTTCCTACTTCTGGTTGGTCTTTTAAACATGTTCTTTACATAAGAGCCATTGCTGGCTTCCTGCTGCCTAACGAATGAGATGCACACTTGACCCTGCTAGCTCTAGCTTCCCGTGTCTTTTACTCTTCAGTGTACTTCTCTCTGCTAAGGTTCTTTTCAACCTTCAGTTTTTAAATATGGCTCACTCTGTTCCTCAGCATGAGGAACATATACCTATATAAACTTTTATTTTTAAAATGTTTAATTATATCTAAGATCCTACTGATTTTTGTTTGTTTTTTTAGCCCATTTATGCTTTTTTTTAAACAGACTAGTTTGTTTTGCCAACTAGTTTGCACAGTGTACAAGACCAAAATTTTGTTTTTGTTTTTGTTTGCAATTCTCACAGACTTAGCACATAAGGGAACTTCTGTCTGTTGGGAATGTTATAATTAGCGAGTCATATTGTAGTTTGCATATGTGTTGATGGTGGCAGTTTGCATATCAAGTAATTCTTTATCTCCCTGCATCTTACAGTGTAGAGAATAGAAGGACAGGTCCAACCAGATCTTGTATCCTTTCATTCACAAGACAGCCCTAGGTGTGCTGTGTAGAGTATGGCTTCCGTGGCCTGCGGCGTGTGCAGTGCAGCTGTGAAGCTTGCGCTCTTCAATATGATATGAAGCTTGTGGCCTGCGGCGTGTGCAGTGCAGCTGTGAAGCTTGCGCTCTTCAATATATGAAGCTTGACATTTCCTCCTATCTCCTAACATCTAGCATCCAAGAATATTTTGCAAACTCAGATGTAAGAAGTAAGATAGCAAAGTATGAGAGATGCTGGTGTGTCTCATTGGTGGAATATTTATCTGTCACATGAGAGGATTCATTCTTAAGCACTAGCAAAACAGAAATCACATGAAAAAGCCACCAACGCCATATAAAAGAAATGGGCCTGAGAAGAAACTCATAAAGACAATAGCAGAGAGCAAGGGGGCTGTGCTCACACAGACACAACGAAAGACTCGGTGCTCTCAGGTGAGCAGCCAGTCAGTCTTGAAGAATGTTGACTTAGTATCATGAAGGCTACTCATTGCCAT
>LOJH01005440.1:20361-34163 GCA_001685095.1 Ellobius talpinus | reverse complement strand
ATGGAGTCTTCTGTCACTTGTTGGGGGCAGAGCTGCTGGTATCAGAAGCCAGGCATAGGTCTAGAGGCCATCTGTGATGCTCTGCTTCTGGAGGCCTGCATGGACTGCTTGATGAAGCCTCACTGCAGACGCTCCCTGCTCCCTGCTCCCCGCACCTGATGGAGTGTTTCCTGCTGAGTTCCCAGCCAACTGAGATCCGCAGACTCTGGATGGGCTCATCACTATGCTCCCTGGTCATATGGGTCTGGGAAGATACACTGCAGAGGTGCACAGCTGTTGTCAAGTACAAGACAGCTCCGGACTCCTTCCAGCTGCCATGCTCATGGCAGGCATGGATGGGAAGAGGGAGTAGCCAGTGCCAGGAAGGTCCTGCTGGAGATGGGTTCTTTCTGGATCTGGATGATTACTTTGATCTTCTTTGGGACCCAAGTGTTGGCACTGACATTTGGGACAGCAAACGCAGCCTGATAATAGATGGGTGCCTGCAATGGACCACCATAGAGCAGCAGCAGATATTACAGGACTATGGGCAGAAGGGCCCAGAGAGGGTGGCACAGACACCGACCTGCCAGCTATGTTCTTGAAGTACGAGAAAGATAGTGGCACCCAGCAGTATGCTGCCCTTGTCCCCCCCTCCCCTGTCCTCTTCTTGGAATTAGAAAAAAAAAGTCTACAAGCAGAGAAAATGACCAAGAGATTGCAAGGGGCAGGAAAGAGAGGTCTCACTAAACCATTATGTAACACACCCCACAAAAAAAGTCTAGTTAATGACACAACACTACCATATCTTTGTTTGGGCATCAGTGGATGAAACCCTGGATTCAATCTCCAACACCACATAAGCCAGACACAATGCCTTGTGTCTATAGTTCTAGTATTCAGGAGGTGGAGGCAGGAGGGTCATAAGTTCAAGGTCATCGTCTGCTCCACATTAAATTCGAGGCCAGTTGGGGCACAGGAGACTCTGCCTTCCAGCTGCTGATGGTGGTGTTGACAATGACAGCACAAACATTCTGTATTTGATGTTTTTATCCAGTCAGACATTTCAGCCAGTAATTCAAAGCTTCTAATCCACACATTGTAGCTCATGTGAAGGATGAAGAACCACTTGGAATTCACCCTACACATGGTTCCCGAGTCCTTGTCTTACGGACACCTTTGACTGCTTTAAGACAGACTTTCGTTCATCCTTCAAGACCCAACTCAAAGATCATTGATTGCCTTGGTGAAGCTTTCCCTGTTTCTCCTCAGAGTTGTCCCTTGGTCTATAATTGTGCTTGTTGAGAACAGTGTGTGTGTGTTGTAGTGTGTGTGTGTTGTAGTGTGTGTGTCTGTGTTGTAGTGTGTGTGTGTTGTAGTGTGTGTGTGTCTCGTAGTGTGTATATGGTATATTCATATGCTACATGCATCTGTGTACACGCATGGCAGCCAGAGGAAGATGATATGTGTCCTGCTGTATTACTCTCCTTGTTCCCCTGAGATTGTCTCTGCCCTTCACTGGTATCAGAAGCCACACATTCGGCCACATCTGGCTTTCATGTGGTTGCTGGGGATTCAAACTCAGGTCCTCATGCTTGTGCAGCAAGTGCTCTATCATCCCAGTGTCTCCCTGGCACTCTGTGAGTGCGCTTCTAAGAAGCGCTAACACACTGCACCATGGCTGCTTGTCTGTCTACCTCTGTTAGACTGCAGATCCTCTCAACCATTGAATCTTGTTTGTGCCTTTGTCCTTGGCTTCTGACAGAGAGTAGCACATAGTGGGACATAGTGGTTCTTCAAGGACGATTCTCTAGGCCTGTCAGATGCATGAATGAATGCCTAACCTTCAAACAGCAAGCCTTCCAGAGAATTAAGGGGAGATATTTGTATACAAGAATATGCTAATTAAATTAGCTTTATTTATTCATTCACACAGACACAGCAAGAGCCTCATTTGGCTGCTATTAGCATTCACTGTGATTTACTGGAAGGGCTGGGGATCTGAGAAGGTTTCTCTTGGCTTTCCCCATGGGCTCCCTGCTTGCCTGAACTAGCAAAACTGGACTTTGGGAGGACCTGAAGGCTGGTATGGCCTTTAATCACCCCTGAATCTATGAGGAGTCCAAATACCTGGCTGTCCCTGGGGAAGGTTGATGGAGTCAGTTCAAAGAATCTATTGAATAGCATCAGTCAACAGAAAGGCTTGGAGCAGCCTTTTGCTGAGGGGACACCAAATCACATCCCTCTATCAGACATAGGACTGGAAGTCTCAGCCAGAACAATTAGCAAGTGAATGAATAAGATTAAAAAAAATCAAAATCAGAACAGAAGAGTAAGGTGGGCTGTTTGCAGGTGACACGGTCTTCCCCGTGGAATCCTCTGATCCTCATGTTTGTAGCAACCAATGTGGTAAAGCTGTGGGAAATGAGCTCTGGTGAAAAGAGTGTGGTCTTGGTGTGAGGAGACACCATGACCACAGCAACTCTTATAAAAGAAAGCATTTAACTAGGGCTGGCTTACAGTTTCAGGGGTTCAGTCCATTATCTTCATGGTGGGGACGGTGGCAGCACACAGGCAGACAAAGTGTGCAGAAGCAGCTGAGAGTTTTGCATCGGATCAATAGGCAGCAGGAAGAGAGAGCTACCAGGCCTGGCTTGGGCTTTAGAAAGCCTTAAAGCCCACCAGCATTGACACACTTCCTCCAGCAAGGCCACACCTCCTAACCCTTCCAAATTGTGCTACTCTCTGGGGACTAAGCATTCAAATCTATGAACCTGTGGGGACCATTCTCATTTAAATTAGCACAAGTGTGTTGCACCTCTATGGTCAACCACAAACTATATGAAAGGAAGGTTAGGAATCCAGTCCATTTAGGATAGCCTCAACAAGAGTAAAATACTTAGGAAAAAACTTATCAAGGAGGTAAAAAAGACTCGTGGGGGTGGGATGGGAGATGCACATCGGTGATTAAGAAAATTAGAGAAAACACAAAGCAGGAGAAGATTCTCTCTGCTCACAGATTGGAAGACTAAATGCCGTTTAAATGCATGTGTCCAAAGCAATCTACAAAGCAGGTGCAAGGTCTATCAAAAATACCAATGACCTTTAATGGAAACATAAACTGTCAAAATTCGTATGAAACTCGGCATTCAGAAGGCAAAGGCATGTGGAATTTGCCTGAGTGCAGCCGGGTCTACATAGCAAGTTCCAGGCTGACCTAGGCTAGATAGTGAGATCCTGTCTCAAAACAAAACAACAAATTCATATGAAATCATGAAAGAGTGCTAGAGGCTCGGCCTTCCTGACTGTATAGGCTAAGGAAGGTAACATAGGGCATTTCTGGTATTACATGAAACATGGGCTGGAGAGCTCAGAGCAGACCGTTCAGCTATTTCCTTGGCAATAAAATCATGTATATAGAGACATGTGGTCTATGATACCAAGATTATGCAAGAGAGGAAGGATGCTCTCTGCAGCAAATGGCCTTGGGAAAGTGGAACTCCACATCCAAAAAGAGTGAAACTGGACTTTATGCCATACACAAGCATGAACTTAAATGAATCCAGTGGATACACTAACCTGGAAGTATAAAAGTCCTAGAAAATAACATTAGGGAAAGCCTTGGTCTGCATTTGACCCCAAAAAGACCAGCTACAGAATGAGACCAATAGGCTGGCTCCAAATCTGGACCTGTGTGGCAAGAGGAGAGGGCAGCCGACAGAGTGTGAGAGAGTATTAGCAAAACGGGCAGCTGCTTGACACGAGACTGGTGACAAACACACATGACGAATTCCCGGAACTCCGAAGCCAAGACTGAACAGCCTGATGAACAACTAAGTTAGGGCTGGGAGCTGGCTGGGCTCGTACAGTGCTTGCTGAGAGTGTGCCCACCTGATGTGGATCACCAGAACCACATAAACGGCAGGTGTGGCGCGTGACTGTAATCCCAGCAGAGATGGAGGATCCCTAGGGTTTTATGGCCAGGCAGACCAGCCAAATCCTTGAGCTTCAGATGGAGAGTGACTGAGGAAGACATCGAAGGTGACCTCTGGCCCGCGCATGCGCGCTTAGTCACATCCTGGTATTCCCCCTCCCCACACAAACTATAAAACAGTTGATGGTACAGCCTGTAATCCCAGCACTAAGGAAACTGAAGCAGGAGAAGCCTGGAAGTTCAAGGCTAACCTGGATCATATAGTGAAACTCTATCTCAAAAATAAAAAGGGAGAAGAGGTAAAGGCCTTAAGAGGAGATTTCTTCGGGGAATATGCACACATAACCGACAGGTGTATGAGAGGCGCTGGGCACCATCAGAGAAATGCAAACCAGAGCTGCAGTGGGCCATTATCTCACATTTGTGAGAGTGGCAATTGCTAAAACAAACAGCAACAAAAACAAAAAATAACAAGTGCTGATGAGCATGTAGATAAATTAGAACTGTTGTGTGTTACTGTTAAGAGTGAAAAACAATGCCACTGTGAAAAATGCAATGCGTCCTTAAAGCTAAAAAGGGAATTACCACACATTGTAACAATCCTGTTACAGCGTGTGTGTTGTGTGTGTTACATTTTCATTATCCTTTGTCTGTTGATGAAAGGATTGAGATTGTTCTCCTAGCTTAGCTAATATAAATTATACTACAATAAGATGTATGTATCTTTTTGGGACTCTTGATATATGTATGTGTGTGCATACATAAGTGTATGTATGCATATATATCCAAATATGATGTGTAGTTACACACACACACAAACACACTGAATTGTTTGTTACTCACCCTTAAGAGGCAATCCTGCTGTATGTAACACCATGGAAGAATCTGGAAGACACTATGGTAAGTAACATAGCTATTGGTGGAAGAACAAACTTTGCATGACCCTATTAAGAGCATGCATCTGAAGTCAAATCCATGGAAACAGTAGAATGCTACTTGCTAGGGGCTGGGGGTGGGGAACTGCTGTTAGTAAATGATAAAGTTTCATGTTTGCAGGTAGATCATGTTCTAGAATGTTCTGCCATGCAGCACTACACCTGTAGTTAGCAATGCTGCTTGTGCAGAGACAACTGGTGAGGACATGGACTCCACACTGTGTTCTCGTCATCATAAAAGCTCCAACATGACATCCTGGCTGCTTGTATAGAAACGGTTTGGCAGAGACTTAGGCCGGAGTGACCACCAAGAAGACTGTCCACATAATCCAAGTAATAGCTTGAATTAAACCCAGAGCAAGGCCTGGGTCTGAGAGCCTGGGTTCAAGTTGGATGTATCTCACTGGTCGGACTTGATGGCTAGTGAGACGGTTAAGGTTAGTTGGAGGGAGAAGATGAAGTGCAAACAACTTGGAGGCTTCTGTTGGGAGGTGGAGTAGATGGTGCTGTCTTGGTAATGGAGGAACCGAGGGAAGAGTGTGTCGTATGTCGTGGAAGGAGAGCACAGGTATGGGCTCCGGCGCATTGAGTCGGACGCAGGAACTTGGCTTCCAGTCTGATGACACAGAAGGAAGACACAGAACTCGGAAGGTCCAGGGGATGGTGTAGAAGAGAGGCTGAGGAGGAGGCAGGTCCCCACAGGAGGCAGCGTGCTTTGTTCTGATTTTGCAAAGGAGACTTTACAGTGTTTGATGTGCTCAGCAGAAGGAGCCTTGGGAGGATTGATGACGGGCGAGAGGGAAGGAGAGTCCTGGCTGGGCGAGAAGCCGGGCCCAGATGGTGCTGCTAGCTGGGGGCAGGCAGAAGAGCAGTAATTAATCTGAGATAGGAGAAGAGGGTCACCATTAATCTTGCTTCCCCAAAAGGCTCACGCCCCCCCATTTCTTTTTGGATATGGAAAATTCATATTCCTAAGAGTCCTGACAATTTTTACTTCTAAGGTCTGACTCTTGGCAGAGAGTCTTAGCGTGTTGAGCACTCTCCTTTGCTTGAGAGAATAGCCTCTCCCTTTATAGTCTTAGTGGGCTGTCAGCTTCCTTCTGCAGAGAATGATCACATGATCCTGGCTGAGCCAATTAGGGTCTTTTCAAGGCCTTTGGCCTCTGGGCAGAGCAAGCAGGGTTAAGCAGTTGAGGGTTCATTCTTTCACCCTATGTCTGTACCACAAAGTATTTACCTACAAGATTCTATTTTCCAAGCCTAGACTGCCCAGGCCATTTCAATCCTTATGTCCAGCTAGCCACAGCCAGTTTCTGCTGGTTTTGACTCAGGTAAATGAATGCTCACTAGGACATGTTTTACAATAACAGAATATCCCAGAACTGTAGAGGTGACTTCAGTCCTTTCCATACCACAGAGTGGGCTGGAGACCTCGCATCTCTCCCTTCAGTTTACAAGAGAACAGAATTCAAGGCTTGAGCTCAGGCTTCCCCCAGACTCTCTACCCTTTCTCTCTTGCCTCCCCTCCTCCATCTGTATGCTAGACCCTATTCTGGAGAATAGGCCGGGGGCCTTAACTGTCTCCTCTGGATTCCACCCAACACTGAGAAATCTCTCAGAAGTCACTGGACTCTAAGGTCTTGCTCAACTCACCAAAGCAGAAGACACAGACCTCTGGAAATGACCAAGACTCACCTAGCCCACCAAGTCTGTATTCTTGTCTCTTCCCCCTTCCATCTGTGTGCATGTAGAAGCCCTTCTCCTTTAATTAAATAGCACCACAAAGCTGAATCTCCTTCTGGGTAGAGGCTAAAGTAGAGATGGTTAATCAAAAACTTCGGAGCAGACCATCTTGACTCTACAGTTTTGGGTGAGCCATTTAGGTAATCACTCTGACTTGGTGGCCTCCTCGCTTATGAGCCAGAGAAAAGAATCTCTTCATCAGCTCATCAAGGTAAGATTAAATAAGACAGTATAGATCCAGAAAGGAGGCTGAGACACAAAAGGTCTCAAGGCTTGATGGCCATCAATTCCACACCTGTTGCATCCTTGTAACCTGCGCCAATGGACCCTTGAAGCTGGCACATGCTCAGCAACTTGGCACAGGGTGAGCAGCTTGGGTTGAGAAGCACTGGGGTTGATGGGGGGTTGTAGTTAGGATCCTAAGGGCAAAGATTAGACGGGGATGGTACCCCCACTTGAGCTTGATGTGGAGAATAACTAGAAGTCTGGTAAAGGATGAAGGATAGTGGAGCTGGGGTCGCAGCCAATGGGGATAGCTTGCCTGTAGGATGTTGATTGACTACTAGACAGCAGGGGAATCTTCAGTGCTGATGTGATGGAAGAAGCTGGGAGAGGCCACCCAAGTCCAAAACTTCCCATGCACTGATTTTGCCACAAGTTGCATTTCATCCCTTGACTTTATGATCTGGAGATTTCTCCTTCCGCTAAGAAGACTGTGGAATTCCTGTGGATAACTAGCATGCCAAACTGCTAGACCTGGTGAGTCCCCTGAAAAATGAGACCCCGGTCACATGATAACACAGGTCCCAGAGTAAGCATCTGCATCATTAGGAACGCCCTTTCTCAGAATACCCTTTAGAAAGGCTCCACTACTCTTCCCAATTCTCCCAAGCGTGCTGTGACCAGCGCGGAGCCTTTTGACCCCTGCCCATAATGCCGTGCTACCCCAAGCTGTCTGGAATGATGCCTGGAAAGGAGAGGCCAGCAGCATCCTCCCACCCCCAGGGAACCTTGTCCTTGTGTTTAAAGCCTGTGTGCCCACTGTGGCCGTTCCTGGTCTCCCATGTCCCAGCAGGAGATGATTAATGGCATAGCTGCATCACTGTGTTGTATTTAAGTCTGTCCCCAAGCAGATAGATTGTCTCTGCAGATAAAGTACTCCTGGGCCCTCCCTGGGCTGTGGCTCTTGTCCCACTCCTTCCTCTGGGTTGGCAGCCTGCTACCGGGACCTCTGAAAGGTAAATGAATTGATAAGGCAGCGGGGGCAGGGAACAGGCTGTATCTTCAATGGCTCTTGTAAACAGTGTAAAGTCACCTTGATGTGCCAGGACTAATGACGCTGGAGTTGGGTGGCTCAGAGCCAGTATAGGGCCCCCGCATCCCTAAGGCAGAAGGAGCCACTGTGGGAGGGGGTGCATTTCTCTCTGCCTGTGTCCTCCCCCCACAGTGACACACTCTCGACTCTGTCTCCCAGAGCTCCGCTTCACTGTCTATACTGTCAAGTGACATTGTGTGTCCAACCTGTCCCCTAAATGACAATGAAATCCTAACTTCTGATGCTTGCAGCTATGACCTTTTTAGGAAATGGAGTCTTTGAGAAAGATCCCATTAAGATGAAGTCCTATGACCAGTGTCTTTACAGAAAGGAGCAATTTAGACACAGTGACAGAGAGGCAAACACGAACTGTGACACACAGCTGCCTTTACAAGTTAAGGGCACCAAAGATGGACAATGAGCCTCTAAAATTCAGGGAGGTCACAGAACAGGTACCTCACAGCCTCAGAAGGAGGCAACCCTGCGCTGCTCTTGGGATTGCAGAACACATCAATAAATTTCTACTGTTCTAAGCCGCATAGTTCAGGACACTTTATTATCCAGCCTTTGCAAACCAACTCAGTAGTTCTCCCTACAGGCATATGAGGGACAAGCAACAAGGAGTGTCCTGAGACACAGCCATGATAGACCAGGAGCTCCGTTATTGAATATTAAGTCTGGGAGGCTCACCCCAGACATAGTTAAGAACTGGGGTGGCAGGAGACAGCCAGCCAGAGAAATCACCCAAAACACATGGCTGCAACAGGGCCATGGCCACATGGCCTGGGTTTGGGAGTTTAGGAAGAGGCCCACACGTTGCACAAGTCTTTGCCTAGGAAACTCTCATACAGGGGAATCCACCGAAACAGAGAGAACACCATCTTACCAGAGGCTGAGTTCTCAAAATATATTTGTTAAAGAGAAATAGATTTTTTTTGCTTAGCCAACCAAATGGCGGTGTTTCACTGGGATGACCCTTGCAGACAAATGTGGCGGGTGGTGGTGGGGGGATAGAGGCAGCTGTCTAATATGGAGAGGCTTCTTTGGGGGGTGCTGTGAATGTTCTAGAAATAGATATGTAGTGGTGCTTATCGTGCAATGTGTGGATGAACTTACCACGCTCAAGTGGACGCTTCAAGATGGTGCTCTTCTTATGTGAAAGTGCATTGTGCACTAAAAGCAAACCCTCAAGGGAGGGCGCTCTCAGGAAGACCTCAGGAGCCTCTTCTGAAGGAGAAGAAGCCTTCACTCTCCCGGGGCATGGCAGGCGACTGGATTGTGGTTGCTATCTGTGTTTTGTCTTCGTGTGTGGGGTTCAGAGGGTGCCTGTGCACAGAGGTCATGTGAAGGTAGAGGAAGCCTTGCGTGTGTTCTCAGGCATCCTTACCTTTTGTGAGAGGCAGGATCTCTCACCAACCTGGGACATGGCCGCATGAGACACAATGACTGAGCTTCTTCCAAGGGTCCACTTGTCCCTGTCCCTTGTCTGTCACTGGTATTATAACTGTGTCACCACATCTGGCTTTTTATGTGGGTTCTGGGGATCTAAACTCAGGTCCTCGTGTCTGCAAAGCCAGTCCTGTATCAACTGAGCCACATTCCCAGCCACCTGCATTGTCTGAATTTAATACACACACACACACACACACACACACACACACATTTATTAGGGGCTGCTACGGCATGTGTGTAGAGGTCAGAGGACAACTGTGTGGGAGTCGATTCTCTTCTTCAACCATGTGGGTCTGGGGATTGAATTCAGTTCATCAGACTTGGAGAAGGCACATGTATCTGCTAAGCCATCTCTCTGGCACCAGCATCACCTGTTTTAAAGCAATGCTGTGACTTTTGGATGGGAAGTTCAGGGAGGTGGAGGATCCTCAACTCTTCAGGAATCCTAGGACACTCAGAGTGGATTACTTCTGGATAAAAGGATGGGGTGTTGGGGAGGGGTGGAGGTATACTGAGCCTGGCTGTTGGGGTGGCAGGAGAAGTCACAGAGAATGATCCAGAGTCTTTGGGGCCCTTTTGCTTTTCTTTTCCCCTGCCTGTGGGTGGATAGACTAAAATCCTAAAAGTCTTCAGTCTTTTCTTCCTGACCTCTGACCTCTGTTTAGGGGCTATGTGGGCCAGAGCACTTGCCATCAGCCTGTCCCACCAATGCTACTTCTAGCTTTAGGAAAGAACTGAAGAAAGGAGGAGGGAGGCCATGAGGATGGGCAGGGATCTGATCCAGAAAGAATACAGGGATGAACTTGGGTGATGCGGATACCCTGAGTATTTACACAGGACATTCCGTGCTCCAGACACTGTCCGATGCATTTTCTTGGACTGTGCCATTTTATTCTCATGATAGTTTTGTGAGTTAGACGTTTGGGGTTTCCGGTTGCAAATAAGAAAAGCAAAGGCGCAGAGAAGTACGGGGACATGACTTGAGTTTCCTGGTAATAGATGGAAGAGGAAAGAATTCAGTACAACCAGTCAGTTGATGGATTGGTGTTTGGGAGTAGGTGCCCTGCAGGTGGCAGGGGGGACATGATTCATGATGGAACAGTGAGTCTCCTAAGAGCAGAGTCTAGTGGTCTCCCACAATGATGGCCAGCATTCAAAAGGATGATGTATGTTATCACTGGGGTCCCCCCGTCCCCCATATACACATGGGGAAGCTCAGATGGGTGAATCCAAGGCTGGGCTCAGTTAGAAGAGTTGAGGCTGAGGCTGGACCAGTTCAGACATCAGCCTGGGGATAACAGTCAAAACCAGGATTTCATGGGGCTTGCTAAGCAAATGCTTCCTGGAGGCACACATTCAATTCCTTTCTTGTGCATTTGGGTCAGAGCAGGCAGTACACAGGGGCCTGGGGGAGCCTGGGAGGACTATGGCCATGAGAGAAACACACACACACACATGCAAACACACACATATGTACACATACACACACACACACCACACACACCACACTGCTTTCTGCCGGGAAACAGCGAGGGGTCAGCGAGAAGCCAGACAGCTACTGGAGATTGTATAGAGAAAGGCGATGTTGAAGGGAAGGCCTCAGTCTGCATCAGAAGAGGGGTTTTCCCCAGGAAGGCGCCTGGTGGGGAATGTGTGCCAAGTGCTTCTGAATCTGGCCATCAGCAGGGACCCCTCCCAAGGCCTACCCTGCAGAGCTCTCTGCCTTCCCAGCAGCCACACTTGCAAGCTACTCTGCAGATGGCCGGCTAGCTAGAAGGATGCAAACGGGTGGCTGCTAGCCACTCTGGCCTGGCACCCAGAAGCACTGGGTTCTTGGGCAGAACCATGCACAAATGATGGACACATCAGACTGATTCTCCCAAAGTCCCTGTCCCGATTCTCTACTTTCCCAGGGGCATTCTCATGAAACACGTACTTCTGACATCCCGGAAGAATGACTCCCAGTGTCCTGGGTACCATTCATTCGCTCATACACTCGTTCATCCATTTCTTTAGTCAGCCAGAAAGTCCACAATCAGGAAGTCTTGCTATGTATCAGTTACCATGGTAACCCTGGGTCACAAGGTGAATAAGACAAGCACTGTCTTTACCTTCATGAACCTTTTCCTCCACCGGCAGGCCGCAGCAAGGGTATTTGAGGTCCTATAGGTCAAACAGGCCTTTGACTTTAACAGGTTGGGTACCACATATCCTGTGGTTCCTACTAGCCTAGGGAGGGAAGAACTGGATCTAACAGAGAGATGGGTTGTTTTTCCTTTAAAAAAATCATGATCAGGAAGTTTTAAGGGTTTTGTTATGTCCCTTCCATACCAACAAGGGCTGACTCCATGACCCCCTTGAAGGGGAACCTTGTAAGGGTGGCCCTGTGCCAACTGAGCATACGCAAGTAACTCCAAAAGCTGAAGCCCATAGCCCTGCATGATTAAGCCATATTACTGTCCTTCCCCCATGATGCTACTATTTTCTGGAAACTTTATCCCCTTGTTTAGCTTCTGAATATGGACTGACCTGTCCCAGGGAGGCTGTGTCAGTCATCTAGAAACTGGATCAGGGGATGCTCCTTTTATAAAGACCCTTTAGTACCAAAAGAGTGAGGCTCATTTTCTGGAAGAAACCTTTGCAGAGCTTGGCCTCCTAGGAAATCTTTCTGGGAGAAACAGGTACCCAGTGGCCCCCACAGTGGGCCTTTCTTTCATGGAGAATGGCACCTGCTTTTGCAAGAATTCTGCCTCGTGGAAACAGCTGGCTCCAGCTTCTTCCCGGGTCCCTTCCCCTCTCTACCCTCCAGGGGCCTTCTGCCTCGCCCCCCGACAGTCCCTCTGGCCCTCGACCTAGGGGAGCCGCACACCCTCCCTGCCTCCTGATCTGGCAGGGGGAATGGAAACTTTCGTGGAAAGCACTTGAGCTGACGAATGCTCCCAAGTCAGACTGTTGACTACTCAGGGCCCTGACGACCAGGGCTCAGGATGGGGGGGAGGGGCCGGGGGAGCTCTCCTTCACAGGGTCAGGACCTCCTTCAGGCTCCTCCCTCCCTTTGCACAGACCCGTACTCACCAGCTCAGTGTGACCCGAGTGAGCCAGTGAGCCGCTCCACTCAAGAAGCCATTGTCTTCCACACTTCCAGAGTACTCAACAGCCCTGGTCCTCCCCCTTTGCCAATACATGTCCTGTCCCCCTTTCCCGCGCCCCGTAGGTGACTAGGAAGCTTGCATGGGGCTCCCTGGAGTTGCAAGTCCAGAGGTTTTTGCTGTTTTGCTTGAGACCTGGTTATGGTTGTGGGATTTTTTTTCTGTCAGCTGCCTGTTATATCAATCACGGAGTCGGAATCTATTTATAGGTTGGGAGTACTGTGTCCTTAGTCACAAAGAGACACAGACAGGGGACTGTCAGCTGGTGTCGGAGGAGCCAAGCAAGGAGTCATCAGCCACTGGAACACCTGAGGGTAACCAGTCCTGATTCCTCGGCAGCCCCATCCTCCAGCCAGCCAGCCCCACCATGTAAGTAAGCTAACTTCTCTCACGGCTCCCCAGACTGCCCTGTGCCTCCCGTCCTCCCTATACACCCTCCTCCTCTCTCCCGTGCATTTCTCTCTCTTTTTAATGGATAAAAATATCTCCCCATGCCTGTTCTTTGATCCTGATTTCCACGCGCTGAAGCATCCATCCATCCCCGCGTGGCCAAGAGGTAAATGTTGCCTCTCTCCGACCGTCATGAGAAGGTCAGGGGGTCTCCATGCGGCTGGGTGCGATGGTTAACACGAACTCGTTTGGAATCTGTGGGTTCCCTTTGGTTTTTATTTGTTTTCATGGAGAGAAAGTAAAGTAAATCAAAAGGGCAAAGCCAAGTTCACACACGGCTCAGTGGGGTGGTTATGTCTCCCAGCGTGAAAACTTTCATTTGTTGGTAGCTTCAGCATTTGGTGAACGAGAGAGGTGACAAAGGCTGGGGGGGTTCCGGGTGATGATGGAGGGGTGCTGACAGTCTCGGGGGGCACCCTGGGAGCTTTCAGGTTCAGCTAGAGTCATGACAGCTCCAATAACTATCTTATTTCCAGCACCTCCAAGGAAAGGGGACACCCCCCTCCCCGCCCCCTTCATGGAGTGATTCTACTTGACAAAGTGGAGATAAAAGCAGCCGACCCTTTCCTTGCCAGTTTGGACTGACTCCATTGATGGGTGCATTTTCTCAACTCTGGTGGGAGTTAGGAAACTTGGGTTAGGAAGAAGTATCGAAAAGGAGTAACCCAGATGTGGGGGGCTTTGCACCCTTAATTGGGGAGAAAAAAGTTACCTGTTTTGTCAAAGCTGGTCTCAGTGCACACAGGGTGGGTCAACCCTGCACTTCAGGTGGCTCTGGAGCACACACACACACACAATAACAAAAATCAACAAACATTACTCATTGACAAGTTTCAATATCAGTG
>LOJH01005439.1:17367-31854 GCA_001685095.1 Ellobius talpinus | reverse complement strand
TCTCTCTCTCTCTCTCTCTCTCTCTCTCTCTCTCTCTCTCTCTCTGTCAGAGTATTTTATCAGTAACAGAAATGAAACCAGGATAGTACTTTTAACATATATGCGTGATCTTGCTTTTTGTTCTTTTTCCTTGTACGTGGCACATACACTAAAGACACCTAATAGAGTCCATCAAATGTATTATTCCTCCACAAGAAGGCTGCCTTCATCTGTCACCCTTTCATTTGCCCTTTTATTGGTGAAACCCTCGTGTCCCTTCTCATTGCCTGAGTGAGAGAGGTAGGGTTGGCTTTTGCACTCCCTTTGACCTGTATAAACCCTGCTTGGAAACTTCCAGAAGTCCCTCTGACTCATGCCATCTAAGTTTTCTGTCTCTAAGCATAGCCACCTTGGTCTCCAGATTGCCCTTGTCCTGATACCAAAGGCAATGCTGAGCTCTTCTCTGGGAAAGCCATCTGCACCCCTTCAAAGGCAGGATTAAAGGTCGGCCCCTCCTTCAGGCCCCAGCCCTGGGGTTTAAGGCTGTACATTTTGCCAGCTTCACTGTTCAGTAATCAGCTCCAAGGGAATGTTGGCTGGAAGAGGGTAGGGCGCCCTCCCCATAACTCTGGACACGCAAACAGTCATTTACACCTGCAAAAGGTGGTGGTGTGTCCATCCCAAGCAAACAACGTTGCAGGTGTGAGGGGCTGTTTGCTCAGGCCGGGAGCTTAAGTAAAGCCAGCCCGGAGAGGCTGTTTTTACACCTATGTCACACTGAAGGCCCTTCATCAAGGTCACCTGGCTCCAGAGGTGACTCTTGTCCGTGGCTTACTGTCTGCTGGGCCACCACCAGTAGCACCAGCACCAGCACCTTGTCGGTGGCCTGCCAGCCTTGCTCTTGCCTTTCCAGCCCTCTGAAAGCAGTAGAAAGACCAGGAATTCCCAGAGCCAATATCCAGCAGGGTTGAGAACGAGCGGTGGCAGCCCTTTGTTTTCCATGGACACTAGATGGCGCTACAGCCTCAAAATTGAACCAAGACCACAGACTAGGTTAAATCACACCTCGGGGAGAAAGGACTTTGCTCATTCATTGTTCTTGTCCAAACCTACTGCAGTCCTTTGATTCTGTTTCCCTTTACCTTGAAAAAGAGTTATAGTCCAAGGATGGCAGAGTATAAAATACGCTCCTATTTAACCATCAAGTGGCTTCCCGTGATCCGTGGACAATGTCACCTCACCTGAACCTTTATCCATTTTAACCACCCTGTACTACAAAAGAAAACCTGAGATCCTTTCATTTCAGCTCATCAGTGTCTCCGTCTGTTTCTCCCACAGGTAAAGATGCTCACACAGGTTTCTCTCTCTGGTTTATTTAAGCTCTCTGGTAAAAACCCTTTGCAGTTTTTTTGCTGTTTTTGAGAGGGGAGGCCCCACTTTTCTTCACACTGAGTACATTACACATGTGCATACATCATCGAGGGAATCAATAGCGCCCATGGGTACATCCTCTTTGTTCCTCAATTACCCCTCCCTGCTCTGAGGACTCAGCACAAAGGCTGACCTGGGAAACTCATGCAAGGACACCTCAGGTTATGCCTTCTAGCAACTGTTTTCCTACCCAGATAAAGTCGCCAGGCATTGGCAAATATGTATTTGACACCCACAAATATTTACCAAACACCTGTGATGGAAGCAGGACAACAGATGCCACAGGAGTGAAGAGGGGGCATTCCTCTCGGGGGGCTAATGATCTACTTTAACAGACTGGACCTGGGAATCAATAGTGGGCGATAAGATGAAGCATTCCGTTTTCAAACTCCCAACTGAGTGCGGGATTTATGGCAGATACCATTGGTCTCAGACAGGAAACGTGCAAGTCCAGCCCAGATAGACCAGTCAGTGTAGCTCGGGAGCCGAAGGAGGGAACTGGGCAGGAAGCAAAGACCGTGTTTCCTCAAGACGCCTAGCCAGGCACACCTGTGTACGTATATACCACCACAAACTCTTACTACCCGACCAGTTCAATGAGATGTTATGTGGAATTTTTATTTCAAAAAAAGAGATTTACTTTATGCATATGAGCATTCTGCCAACATGCATGCAGCTATGTATGGATGTATGTGTACCGTGTATGTGTGCTTGGTACCTGCAAAGGCGAGAGGGCATTAGACCCTCCTGGGACTAGAGGTACTGGTGATTGTGAGCCACCATGTGGGTTCTGGGAACTGGACCCCAGTCCTCTGCAAGAGCAGCAAGTGCTCTTAGCCCCCAGCCGTCTCTCCAGCCCCTACATGGAAACTGTAAGTGATCAGTACGGAGGACCTAGGACAGGAGAGCACAGGGCTGACTCTGGCGTGCAGACTGACAAAGGTGTCCTAGAGAGTGATGGTGGCAAAGCCTAGAAGACAGGAGCTTTGACTGGACGGACTCTAGTGGGGACTTCTGTTTTAATGAAAGCGCTGGTCTAGAAAATCATAACTACTTATTTTTAAAATTCTGATTTAGAAAACAGAGAAATCTGATCCCTAAACAGAGGGGAGCATTTCATGTCTGTCTGACTTCCCTTGCTCCCCACCCCACCCCCGTGCAGGGCCAGGGAGTGAAAATAATGCATCCCATCTCAGCAGCTTAGCCCTTACTCCTGGGAAGAAAGGGTACAGGACTGCCCAGTCCCCAGTCAGCACCTCTTACTCTTCCTCAGGAAAAGCACAGGGTGTAACTTTCCAGAGGGCAAGTTGAGGGCCCAGCCACATGGCTCCAGCCGGGGACAGCCTGTCTCCCAATCCCACCCCTGTCCAGTACAGACACTGGTCCACCCACTGGGGCGCAGTGGGAATCCAACCCCAGAGAGTGGGTCAGCATCTCTCCACTCTAAGAGGACAGTCTTGTAATAATAGCTGTAAAGTACTTTGCAAATGAGAGGAAAAACTCACAACAATGGCTGTGGAGTGCTCTGCAAACACCCAGTGAGATAAGATGACCAAGCCGCCAGATTATTGTTCTGAGGCTGGAGAAGAGGGGCAGAGGGAGGGAGAAAGACCAGGGACAAGGGAGAAACTCGGGAGAGAAGACTTGGAAATCTAATGCTTTCTGGCATGGATGAGGCCAGACTCAGATCCATGAGGTTCCCAACTCAAGTTTGAGGCTGCAAGCTACAAACACTAGAAGTGAAAGTTCACACTCTCTGCCTTGGAGTTCTCAGGAGCTGCTCATGGGAAATGGAATATTTTCTTAATCCCGAAGACAGACACCTAACTCCCCACTACCATCCCATGCCTGACTTTAAACAACTCTCTTTGAAACAGGAATACATTGCTGCAGGATGGATATTCCTAGAAATCATGGCACACCACACCCATCCAAGTGCCTGGAAGGGAAAGGGGGCCCTGATTTCCCCAAGGCTGATGCAATCAAAGGTAGGGACTCGGAAGACCCCTGACCCTACTCCATCCCTCCTGTAGAGGGCACCCACCTGGCTCTGCAAATCACAGGAAGCAAATGGGTGCTGGGAGAAGGACAGAAGGAGTGGAAAAGGAGAGAGAAAGGGAACAGGTCATGGCTAGCAGTACCCCCCTGGACAATGTGGAGAGCAATCTATCCCTTGACCTTTGGGAAAAAATCCCAGGTAGCTGATGCTGCCTTGAGTTTGCACTTTGAGTGTCACCCAGGCCCTAATCTGCCCTGGGTGTATCCTTCAGTCTTTTATCTTGAGTCTTGAGTCAGAGCCCATGCTGGAAGAACCCTTGCTCTATATTTGGGTAGCCACTTGATGCAGTGTCTCCTTTTACCCTGTGTCTATTATCTACTGACCCCTTGACAAGTGCTGGACACACGGGCATGGCAGAAAAATCGGAGCAAAATCTCTGTCCCAAGGTGTATGCATTGGCCTAGCTGAGAAGACACAGCTCAAAACAAATAATTCTATTAAGTGTGGCACACTGTAGTGAGTCTGGCCTTCTGTACCCCCTCTCCACTTCCACTGTCCTAGATCACTGAGTCTTCTATTCAGAAAAAGGTGGTACACCACACAGTGATGATGCCCTTTCTCAGAGCAGCTAGCTATCAGGGCTAGGAAAAGAGCCAGAAGGAGAAGAGAATTCAAAACGGAGAATCTTTGGGGTAAAACAAGGCACAGTCCAGGCAGGGTGCAAAAGGACCTTTCCCGAGGACCAAGGGACTTCAGGAGAGAAGTCTGCAGCCCCACCCCAAATGTCCCATGTTGAACCCCAACCTCACACAGATCCAAGGTTCAGCAGATTGGGCCTGGGTTTCCCGACAGGCCTCAGCTCATCCGCCGTGGCTGGCGCCTGGGTCTGGGGCACAAGAAACAAACAAACCCCGGGGTTTTTCTGGCAGCCACCGAGTTTCATTTCTCTGGGCTTCATCAGGCTGCAGCAGAAGCCCATGACAGGAAGCTGGCTGGCCACGAGGGCCAAGGCTCCTATGGTGCTCCGATGGGATTGAAGTACCTATTTTAGAAACCCTGGGACTGTGGAACAGAAGTGGTTACATAGCCAGGCCTTGGGGGTGAAGCCTGCCCTAACCTCTGCTGCTGGTGCTGAGAAACATAAAGCCAATGTCCATGTGGGGACTCTAAAATGTGACTCGGGTCCTAAAGCATCATATACAGGCAAGGACATTCTGGAAGGAAGGGAGGGAGGGAAGAAAGGAGAGGGAGAAATGCATCAAAGTGAAAAGGAAGGAAAGAAGAGGGAGGGGAAGTTAGGCAGGAGAGGAAAACTGAGTAACAAATTACTGAAGAGAACATCTTCAGCTATTTCTAAGAGCTAATTAATACTCACACACTGCAGGCCAGCAGCAGGCAATCCTGTCACTGCAGCATGAAGGCAGGAGTAAGCAACTATTTCTCCTCCCTCAGAAAGCCCGACAATCCCTACTACCCTGCTCCTACCTGGCCTGCCACTGTTGGGTTGGGGTTAGAGGTCAGCCCAGGACAGGGAGCACCTGAAGAAAGGTCTATAGCTGTGGCTTAGAAACCAGAGGTGTCATCTGCTACCTCCTGATCTTGTTGTGGCTTTGGTGCCTGTCCCAACCCTCTCTACCCAGGGCCTAGAGATGGCTGTTGTCCAAAAACTCAGTCTCAACAGGATATGTTAGCAGGAGAGCCTAAAGAAGTCCAGGACCCAAACATACTGTCGCCCCAGCTTGTCTGGTCTCAGAGACTTTCAGAGGTAGATCCACGGAAGCATTGCTCTGCAGGGTGCCCACTAGAAGAATGCTTCCCTGCCTCCAACACTGTTGTGAGCAGATCTTCAGGAACATGGTAAGAAAAGGCTTCCCTGGAGTGGAGCAGGATCCACCACAAAGCTCCAGGAGACCCGAGAGGGCCATGCCCTTGTGCCTCAGCAAGGACTCTGTCCTGGACCCCTGTGCTCTGCAGAGCTGGGCCCAGGCAGGACAAAGGAAATACTACGGTATCAAAAAAGTATAATGTCCAGACCCTCCCAGATAGGGTGCTCATAGGATGCCAAACACATGGCTGAAAAATCCGGCCATCGCTGTTTCTCTGACGAGGGGTAACATCCCAGAGCCCTCTAGGCTTCATGGTTATCAATCATCAGTTCAACTACATCCACAGCGTCCTGATAAACAAACAAGTAAAAGACTTCCTGGACTCTGCCCAAGGTGCCCTCTCTTCCCTAGCCCTGGCCCTCTGACAGTTGTGCAGCTCCCCACACCTTCCCCCTGGTAGGCTCGTGGCAGAGCGCAAGACTCCTGGAGAATGTTACAGGGAAGGTGACCCGAAAACCAGAGAGTGGGGTGCATGCATTTTCATGACTCTTCAGAGGAAACCAAGGTCCAGAGAAGACAGGTGACCTGAGAGTGAGTACCACTCCCAGAAAGGTGGGTGACCTGATCTTGTCCTCCCCCACACCGCACTGCTGTCCTCTGGGTCACTCCACCTGCTGTGCTCTGCACACAACAGGAGCTCAGTATACACTGACCCGTGGGACTCGACAAAGATCTGAACCTCCAAGTGTCTCATGGAGCAGAAGATCCCCAGGAGAGCGAGACTGATTTGAGTGACCCTCTGTCCCTGGCCATAATCACACTGGTCTGGGTGAGCTATCTACGCAGCAGAGGATCGCAAGTACCCAGCTGCATGCACATGTATAAGTAATGTGTGTGCACATGTAACGGTTTGTAACAGATGTGTGTCTGTGGAAAAGGACACCACATCACGCTAACCACCACCCCAACAATTCACTAGAATATTCTCCACAGGGGGAGATTTTTATTTTAGATATTTTCATGGCAAAACATGAAAATGACCCAAGTGCTCAATGATCGGGAGCAAGAAATAAAAACAAGTTTCAGTCAAGAAATAAAAACTTGGAGTTTAAAAAAATGTATATATATAACATTGTATTAAAATATTGATATTTACTTCCTCAAACATGACTTAAAGTAATTAAGTAAGCAAGCAATTAAACAAGTCAGTCTTCTTAGCATGTGAAGGATGGGATATGTCTACTCCCGTCCCTCCCCATCCCGCCTTTAACTCTTTGGATATTCACATCTCAAAATAGACAGAAAGAGCCAGCTGTCTGTGGTGGTGCACATCTGTAATCCCAGCACTTGGGAGGTGGAGGCAAGAGGAATAGGTGTTCAAGGCTACCCAAAGCTATATCTCAACTGTACAATTGTGTCATCCTGTAAGATACATGAGACTATCTCAGAAGACAAGTAAATAGGGGGCTGGTGAGAGAGCGCAGCTGGTAAAGTCACTTGCTGACAAGTCTGATGACCCGAGTTTGATCCCTGGAACCCACATGACAGGAGAAAACCAACTCCTGAAAGCTGTTATCCGACTCCTACAGGAGTGCCATAGCGTGCCCATGAGTGGACACAGAATAAATAAACAAAGGGGTAATAAATGCCTCCCACAAAGGGACCTTCTCCCCAGGACCAGGATTCTCCTGTCCAGAGCAGTAAACTCACCAGGCTCCAGAATCCACCATGGCATTGTGTTTTCTGCAGAGGAAAGGGGAAGCTCTCCCTACAGGGGACAGTTCCAGCAAGTGTGAGAAAGAAACACAGTTTATCAAAGGATGCTGCCAACCACACTGTGGGCAAAGTCCAGCACTAGTCCCGTCTCCGCCAGTCACTGGGTGTGTGCCAATGGCCCTTCCCAGCCTACCGCCATCTTTTCTTGGTGCCCTGGGGAGGGGGTGAGCATCAAGCCTCCTCGACATGATGAGGAGCATGGCAGGAGGCATGACCCAGCCCAGGGGGGTGGCGACTTAACAATATCTTATCACAAGTATTAATGGTGTGTGCAATTTGATCCAACTATTCCACTTTTAGATATGTTCGCTGTGAGTGCACGGACTCTTGTGTAAATGGCTTCTAAGGAGGAAATTCATTCTCTGTGATTGCAGAAGATGGGGAAGCCAGCCCAAATATCCTTCCCTATGGAATGGTCGCTTCAGCGAGCGCACATACCATAGCTGGGAAGCCTGAAGAACTCCACTGATTTGAAAGCCTTACCAGTTTATGTTGTAAGGACAGGGCAACACATACAATGCCTCTCACCAAAGGGAGATATAACCTAGGGATGGGTCTGTTTGTGTTCACAGTGCAGACTGTGGAAGGATGGAGCAGGTACAGTAAAAAGTCACTTCCAGAGAGTCATCTTGGTGGCTCAGGGAGACGTCTTGTTCAATGCATCCTTTCGTACTGTGTGTTTATTCCCAAAGAGCAGTAAGTATTCTGCATGGTCAGGATGTGACTAAATATGCCCCAGACTGGCATCACCCCTGCTCCATGTAGCAGTAGCATTTTGAGGTCAGGCCGGCTTCATGTTCTGATTTTTCCATAAAATCATCCTATTTCACAAGTGAGAAAAGGGAATCCCTCCTCTAAGTGCTTACTTAGAGAAGCGCTCTGCTGTCCTTTCTCTATTCCTTCATTCCGTACCTGAGCCCCATATAGCGACACAGGCAGACACAGGCCCCGATTCTAATAGCCTCGCTCGCCTGTGCGTGGCACAGCTATGCAAGTGCACATGGCCCCCAGTGCCAGTGGCTCTGCCTGACATCTCCAGCTCAGTTACCCACATGCACATACATGACCCTAGCCCCTTTACTAGAAAGCCTGAGACCAGATTTTCCTAGGCGAGGCTTTAGCCAGGCCACCATGACCATTTGCCTCTGCACCCGTGTAAGGAGTACTGCAGGCTGGCAGCCTAGACGGAAACACTGAACAAATTGCCAGGGCCACTCCCCTGGGGATGACACAATGGGTCTTCGGAGAAAGCCTTTTCCTTTCAGGCTTGCCACTGTCAGAAAGAAAACAACTTCCTTTCCAGGACAGAATGGCAGCAGCCAGCCAGCCAGAGGGGAGATTTATGGAGATATAATGTGACCTCTTTATTGCCCTGGACACTTGGGAGGTGTTTCAGGGGAGATTTACGCCTTTTCGAAGGGGAGGGAGGGGAGCCAGGGTGCTGAAAAGTATCCACCAAGTCTATTTTCCCCTGTTGGGGTTTCTCAGGGATTACTTAACCAAACCAAGGTTAAGCCCCAATTGTCTGCACTTAACATCTTCTCCCGCTAATGTACCCAGTTACCCTGAAACGCTGCAAGCTTTCTGCATGAAGTATGGAGTCTGATGTGTCGGCAAGGTTCTGTTCAGTTCTGAGTACAGTGAACAGAAAGCAAAACCAAAAATAAAACAGATCAACTGCATCCTTCTATAGGCTCAGGAGACTGTCACACACACCATGATCCAGTCTCTCCCCCTTCCCCCCCACCCCCTGCTATAAAAGAGGGTGTTATAGACAGGACTAAGTTTAGGGCTGGGAAGACGACAGCCCTGCTGTTAAGAACACTAGTTTGATTCCTAGCACCACAGGGAGCTGGTGTCTGTAACTGAAATTCCAGGGAATCCAACAGTCTTTTCTGTGGCCTCCAAGGGCACCACGCAGACAGATGGTGCACAGACATACATGCCAGCCAAAAACAGTCCATACACATGAAATAAATAATCTATTACTCAAGCGCTCCCTCCCTAAATGACAATTATTCAAATTAATACATCAAATGCTTTCTGCACATTGCTCTTTCTGCAGTGAGGGGTTTTTCGTTTGCTTGTTTTGCTGTGGTGGTGGTTGTTGTTTGTCCTTTGTTTATAAGCTGTAGGAGCCTTTCTTTAAAGAAAATCAAAATTAAAATAACTTTAAAAGACAGAGCCACAGCTGGCTGGTAAAAGGGCTCCCAGTCTCTTCCCATCCACATGACATGGCCCCGAGGAAGGTCCTCCAACCCCTAGAGGGCACTGTGGGCAGCACAGGGCCACGGAAACATTGCAGAAGCAACCAGAAGTCGGAAAGTTTACCACAGTTGGTCACCTCTCTTCAACTGGTCTCCACTTGAAAATGAAGTCTGTAGAAAAGATGGTTTCTGACTTCCTGTTTGTGGAGCCACCTGACTTGACACTTCATTACAATGCTCCGGATTAATATACTTTTAGGTTTTCTTCTCCTGATTTATACCTAAAATTTTGTATTTAAGCTATATAAATTAAAATTGCTATAAAAACTCCAACTATGCTTTAAGAGAGAGTGTCTCATTTTTTTAAGTCTCTCCTGTCACCAGCGTCCATCCCTAGTAATGGTGGCTGACAAATTTATACTTTTCAATATGTCTATTTTCTTAATTATAATTATTATTTTTAGGAAATTTTTAAATTATAGAAAACTACAAAAAAATTTACTTGTATTCTTCTTCTACCATCTCTGAGCCAATCTTTTGAACTTAACACATAAATTTTCTGGCTTACTTTTATACCTTTGCACAATATAAGTATATCTGTGTACAATGTAATATAATCTTGAACTTTTTAAAATTTTTTACAGGAGTGCTCCATGCTGTACAGTGAATTTATACTTACTTTAAAAAAATAAACCATCTCAGTCACCGAATAAATGAGAGCACAGCAAACAATGGCACCCACCACCTGGTGCTGTCAAATCTTCATTATGTTGTCATTTTGGTGTTTGCTCCCTATTCCTTTCTCCAGCCCTGGGGATTGAACTTGGGCCTCCTGCATGCTAAGCACACGTCCCGCTGCTCCGCTACCGCAGCTCCTGCTTTGGATAGTTTTACACGAACAGAGCATTGCAGACGTAGCCCCTTCCCTTTATGAGCTGTAATTCTGTCTCAGGTCCACTCTCACAGTGTGGATCCATTATCGATACCGCCCCGTGTTTTCATTATCTCAGTCCATCACGTTTCCTTAGCCGTCGTCTCACTGAGACAGTTTGTGTCCCTCCAGCCTGCAATTTGTATAAGATCCTAAACCCAACATGATGACATGGGGCTCTCAAGAGGTGATTGTGTCATGAGATTGAAGCACTCATGGAAGGTATGAATACCCTTATAAGAAAAAAAAATCTATGTCACCTCATTTGAGGGTACAGAACATCGTAATGCACAAACCACAAAGAGTTTCCTCACTAAATATACCAGCACTTTGATCTCGGACATCCCTGGTTCCAGAATAAATGTATACACTTTAGCTACCCAGTCTCAGGTATTCTATAGCAGCTGGACGAAGGTGGATTGGCTGTGTTTTGGTTGTCTTCAAGTTTTGTTTCAGTAGCAATGCCTGAAGCAAGCTTCCTTGTACATATCTCTTTATAGGAGAAAAGATTTTTGTTATGTTTTATAGTATAATGGACTTGCTATAGCCATGCCAAGAAGTATTTGCATAAGTGACTTCTGCTTAGTTGTCGGGGAGGGGATTCAGAAATGCACCAGTCAGCTATTGTTAGCTTATGTGGTAACAAACATCTTCCAAATCTCAATAGAACCTATAATTAACTTATAATAATATTAAGGACCTTTCTCTGTTCGCATTACATGTCAGTTGCAAATTAGTCATAGTTCTGGTTTGTACCTGTGCTTCATTCTGGGATTTTAATTTTTAATTATGTTTTTGTTTATTGGGAGGTAGGCATGTGCCGTAGAGTGTGTATGAAAGTCAGAGAACAATTTTCAGGACTTGGTTCTCTCTCAGCAAGTGTCTTTACCTGCTGAGCTGGCTGTCTTGCTGGCCTTCCGGCTGGCATTTAGACTGAAGGTGACTCATTCCTTCCATGGGGCAGGGTATGAAAATGATGGCAGAGCAACACAAAAGCCCTCTGCTAGATGGCTGCAAGGTGACTTCAAGGTAAGTCCCATTCACAAGCTCACGTCTTCAGGATGACAGAAGAGATAAATGCATACTTATCTTAAGGGGCAGCATACAGTACCCATTCCTCTACAGCTCAGTTACTTCCTGAAAGCATGTGTCCTGGGCATTTTCTACATCGGCACAGATCAGGTGCACTCCTTTAAACATATTTCTTAGATTTATTTTATGTGCGTGAGTGTTTTGCCTGCATGTGTGTGTGTCTATGCACCTTGCGCATACCATGCCTGTAGCGGTCCGAAGAGGGCATCAGATCCCCTGGAATTGGACTTATTTACAGCTAGTTTGTGAGCCACCCTGTGGGTGCTGGGAACAGAAGAGCAAGCAGTCAGGGCTCTTTGCTGCTGAGCCATCTCTCCAGCTCCCTTAACTTCACTTTTTTTAAGAGAGCTTCTTAGTTTTACACGGTAACGGGACATACATTTACATTCTGTCTTCCAGGCCGCACAGTTGTTCGGCTGGTCCTGATGCTTGAAAGGAAGCCGTGCTAATGCCAGTCTTTTTGTGCTTGCCTCCCGGGACCTAACGCCTTGGCTGGCTTCCAATGAGTAATTTTTCACTTCTACTCACAACAGGGCTGTAATGAACAGTGCGGCGTGCGTTTCTGTGCCAGGACCTCGTTGGTTTGTTTTGATTTCTGATAAGGAAAGTTCCCTTTTCTTAAAAGTCTTTGTTTTAAAAAATTATCTTGGCTATTCTCATACAATAACTCTTCCACAGAAATTCTATAATCAACTTGACAAGTTGAATTTAAAAAATCCTATTGGGCTGTTTCCTGAGACAGCAATAAATGTATAGACTTGTTGGGAGGGGTTGAAATAGAAAATATTTCCGTGCTCCCTACTCCAAGATTTTGGTGTCTTTCCCATTCTCAGGTCTTCTTTTATGCCTTCCCCGTGCTTTATGGGCACTCCCCAGGCACATCTCATTTGTTTACTGAGTTGACAATCTTTCAACTAAGAAACTAAAGCATCAACATTTCATTTCCAAACACATTTGCTTCGTCAACAATGAAACTAGACCAGCCAGAGGTGGGGGAGCTGGGCTCTCAGCCTTGCCCCTCGGTGTGTCCTGGATTTCTGTTACATTTGGCAGAGAATCCCAGCACAGGGGCATGAGCTGCTCTCTAAATTGTCTGATGATGAAACTTTTACCTTATTTGTTTTAACTGATGGAGTGGCCTTGAGGAAGGAAGCAGAGAAGGCAAACCCTTGCCCTGTCACCTCCCAGTGAGACTCACTCCAGTTCTGTCACCTGCTGTCCCTCTGCAGTCTGCTCCAGTGTCCTCCATGGGTGCAAATGGCAGATGGTCACTTTTATCTCGAATCGCCTATTTTATCCTTGATAAATATCATTCTATCATAAATATACTTGGTAGAATAGCATTTAGCTCTCTTGGCTGTGTTACTTTCCTTATGTTTGGGGAAAAACGTCTGACATAAACAACGTAAGGAGGGACCGTGCTCTTTGAATTACTCTTTGAGAGGATATTGTCCATCACAGGGCAAGGCCTGGAGGCTGGGGTTCCACCTATGGTGGCAGGAGTTTGTGGCAGTTGTTTCTTACATACAGTAGACAGAGATGGGTGCTGACATCCATCCTGCCTTGCCTTGGCCTGTTTTCCTTTTAGTTTGGTCCAAGACTCCAGCTCGTGGGATAGCACTACCTACACTTTTCTTCCTAAATCAATTTTTTTCTGGAGACGCATTCACAGACATACTCAGAGGTGTGTCTCCAGTGACCTAAGGATTTTTCTAAAATGATGTTACTTTTTTAAAATTGTTTAATTCTTTACCTGCGCGCCCCCCTCTGTGTGTGGCTATGAGCATGCGAGTGCAGGTGCACTTGGAAGTCAGAAGCATTGAACCCCTTGGAACTGGAGCTGGAGCGACAGGTGGTTGTGAGCCTCCTGACACGGGTGAAACATGGGTTCTTTGGAAAAGCAGTTCACACTCTGAGCCTCCCCTAGGCATAGCTTAACCCAATCAAACTGTTAATCAAAATTAACAGTCACTTTTTTTCTCCCAAACCAGATTTTGGTGCAAAACTAAATCATAAATATGTAGATATTGAATATACCTCATACTTTAATTAGGTTTATTTTCTTTCTCCTTTATTTGTCCTTAGCCTCAGAATTATTCAGCCCAGCAAACATCTACAAATCAAAAAAAAAAAGCAGATGGAGTGAGGCCTCTGCACCATGCTGTGGTAGTGAGGCCTCTGCACCATGCTATGGGAGGGCACACAGAACTCATCCAGCTCAGCCCTCTGCACTCTCTGAGGTTAGGCGCCTGGGCTGTCCTACTGGGGCAGCTTGAAGAGAAAAGGCCTCTGAGCTCAATCCATCCCTTTACATCCTAGGGAAAGTGTGGAGCAGTTACAGCTACAGAAGGCGCTGGGACAGTGTCTAGGCTGGCAGAGGGCTTGCCTGGTTCATTAGGTTCAATCCCCAGCACCACATTTGAAAAGGGGGGGCATGGTATCTTATTCATATAACCAGCATTTGAAAGGCTGTCAGGAGGATCAGAAGTTCAAGGCCATCCTTGGCTACTTATCAAGTTCCAGGCCAGTCTGGGATACGTAAGACCCTGCCTCCAAAAAAACAAAGTAACCATGTAGATCAATTCAAATCTGGAGTAGAGTTCTACCAGATCCTCACTCTCCACCTTTGGGGAAGGAAAGAGAACAGTTGTTGGGGAGAGAAGTCATTGCTCACCACAAATGACACTTTCCCCATTCTCTACCTTTCTGTATTTTTAATTATGGTAAAAAAATACATAAAATTTATCATATCAGGCATTACGAAAGACACAGTTCAATAGAACTTAATATATTTACACCATTGTGCAAACAATCTCCAGAGATTTTAAAAACATTTTTTTCAGAGCCAAAACTGCACCTACCAGCATCTTAACTCCCTACTCCCTCAGGAATCCCCAGTCTCTGCCTCTGGGACTTAACTTCTCCATGTCTCATACAAGGGAAATTTTACATTTGGTTCTTTTGTGATTGGCTTATTTCACTTAACACAGCGTCCTTGGGATTTATCCCTGGTGTGGACTATTCCAGAATGTTCTTTCTTTTTAAGGTTGAATGTGTTCAATACACATCTGCTACCCACCCACCTTGTCCCCTTGGTAGACACTAGGTCACTGCCACCTTTGGGCAGTTGCGTTTCTTTCCCCTTAGTACTGTGTTTATAAGTCAGCCAAGTCTGCTGACATAGACAATGGGAACTTAGGCTGCTCAATCCCGGCAGATTGTCTTGTGTTAGCAGGTCCTATAACT
>LOJH01005438.1:39556-52613 GCA_001685095.1 Ellobius talpinus | reverse complement strand
GGGTCTCCTGGTAGTCCATGGACCCCGCAGACAAAAGGGCGAACGTGGGGGGAGAGCAGGGTCGAGTGGAACACAGAAGACCCTGCAGCAGAAGCTGAAGGTGCCCTGCACTCCCTTGTGGGGACCTTCTGGCCTGCCTGGCTGGCAGACACTCACCCCTCTGGGTGGATAGCCTTAATGCAGGAGCAGGGACTGTTCCTGAGCCAAGGACCTTGCAGACAATCTTAATTTCATTTTATTTTTCATTGATTTAAATTATGTTTAAAATGACATCTAATACCAAATATTTAATGTTAAAAATGATTGAAAAATGTATTATATGCAAATAGGGATATGCTTAGAGATTATGAAATAACATTATTTCACAATTACATTAATTATTTTGTTTCAAAATCATGGAATAAAAAGTATTTTCCTGTATGAATAAGAATAAAATATTACCTGAAAGAACATACCTTCTACATTTTCAGATTTAGCAATTTCCTACACTATATATTTGGAATGGATATTTGGTATTGGAATACAGATAAAGCATCGAACAATGAGCCAAAATTAGGATAGTTTATATTTACAAACTAATGATTTCATCAGCACATAGGCTCTTATTCAAACACATACAAATGCTGGAATGATGTGATCTGATATTTATTTTTCTGGAGGATTCGGTGTTTAATATGGTGTAATATTGCATAACAGTGTTATAGCAGAAAAAATCCATGGGGTCTTTCTGATCTCTTTCTTAGCATATTATGATCTGATGATAAAGTACAACTGATTCCTAAAAGGCTTCCTTTGTGATTTGGAAACATAAAACAATGTGTAAATAAATCAGACATTTTTATAAAAATAAATAAGTTTAAAGTATTAGCTACAGAGTTATTAAAAGCTGTATAATATAAATACCATAAAAACAGAATATAAATGTATACTCTAAATTTAAGGAAACTGTTACTACAACATGTGTTCATAAAAATTAATTTTAGCTGGGCAGAGGTGGCACCACACCTTTAATCCCAGTACTTGGGAGGCAGAGGCAGGCAGATCTCTGTGAGTTCAAGGCCATCCTGGTCTAAAGATCAAGTTCCAGAATAGTCAAAACTACACAGAGAAACCCTGTCTCAAAAAACCAAAATGAAAAAAAAATAGTTTTAAAGATAGTATCCTCTGTTAAATATATGTCTTTGCAATAGAATTCAGAGTAACATGTACATTAAAATTCAGTTTTATTTACAGCACTAAGATATTCTGAAAATATTTTCTGTGGAATATTTTCTCAACCGACTGGTTACAGTGTAAAAACTGACTGACTGCTGCAAGCTGTTGAAGTTTTTGGTTTCAGTAGGGTGACTTGGTGGATTTATTGTCAGTGAAGACAATAAGCAACACTCATCATCCATTGGACATATGCCCAGAGAAGGCTGATTTTATACCCAGTAGCATCCCTGAGTCGGGCTGCAGCGGCTGGTGAGATTCAAAGAAAACACTATCTCAGTAGGAAGAACTTGCCTAACCCAGAGCAAACATGCGATTAATAATTGTCCATTATTAATAGCAGGGTGGAAGAGTAAATTTCCTTTAAATTTAGTTTAATTGAAAAATGTTGTATACATTTGTAGTACACAACATATCATTTTGACATTTATAAATGGATAAATCTAGCAAATTAGTATATGTTTTAAATCATATACTTTCATTCTATGTGTTAATAACACTTAAAAATCTTTCTTTGCAAATTTTTCAGATTATAACATTAACACTGCCTTAGCAATCATGCTATATAATAGATTTCTTGAACCTCTCCTTCCTGTCTATTCAAAATTTTCTATCCTTTGGCCAATTTGTGTTCAAATTCCACTGTTCTCCTAGACTCAGTGGGTCACCATTCTACACACTGCTTTTGAGAGTTCAACATCTTGGGATCATTTTTACTTGGGGTCAGTGATATTTATATTAGGATATCTGACTGAATTTACCAAGCAAGTCCTCCTGGTTTAATCATATTAAATGGCTAAATAATATTTCATAGTGTGTATATTTCAAATGAGTTAATTTACTCTCATTAATGAAAAAAATGTAAGGACTCTTTTTTATCTTTGTGTTTTTTCAAGACAGACTTTCTCTATAGCTCTGGAGCCCGTCCTGGAGCTAGCTTTTGTAGGCCAGGCTGGCCTTGAACTCACAGATTTCCCCCTGCCTCTGCATCCCCAGTGCTAGGATTAAAGGCATGTGCCACCACCATCCAGCACATTTAAGGACTCTTATGGGCATTCCCGTTACTGAGCTTTGGATCAAAGATTTGCGCAAAAATATAATAAATAGGATAATAGTTTATATACAGTCATTCAGAATGGCTATGACTCATTTGAAATATAAAGTATGGTGGATTACTTGGCTACACAGAAAGATGCCTTTTTAAACATAACTTAAACATGGAAAAATGAAGAAATACATCCATGTGCCTGGAGTTAAGAAATGGGAAAAAAAAACATATCTGACACTTCTGTATAGCATGCTTGCTCTATAGAGTAGCTTGTGTTACCTTCCAGAATGACTTTGGTGGACACAGAAGTCTTGTGAATAAATGGACGACATTCTTGAAGGCTCGCCTGATTTGCTCTGTGCCAGGTCCCAATGGCATTGACACCCATTTCGATGAATTGCGTAAGTGACTGATGTTTGACGCATAGGACATGTGTGAAGTGCTTAGTCTTACTGAAATTGAACATGCCATGTTTTGTTAATATCCATGGAAGACCTGTGCCTGAACAGAAACAGAGGAGGAATGTATGGGGGGGCAGATGTGAACAGAGGAGGGATGAATTGGGGAAGGAAAAGGAGGGATGGAGGAGGGTCTGGGAGGAGAGGAGGGAGGGGAAACTGCCCACTAGATGTAAAATAAATATAGAACTTTCTCTGGTTGTGTTTTCAAACAGAGGATGTATTCTTAATGAACTCTAAAGATCCTAAAAATCCGGTTGTCTATGGAGTGTTTACAACATCAAGGTAAACGGCCCTTTATTACTGTGTTGGATAAATTGCACATCCTGTAGCTGCTTAAGCCGCTTTTGTCGGTTCAGTTTTTGATTGTCTGTGAATCCTTGGTTCTGACATGCACTGATAAGGATTTTACAAGTCATGAGGTCAGGGGCCCTTGAGATGGTTCCTGGGACGAAGGGGCTTGTCCCAAAGCTCACAAGCAGAGTGGGATCCTGGAAAGTATGTGGGGTAGAGAACTGCCTGAAACAAGTTGTCCTCTGAACTGTGCGTCACAGTGGTACACGTGTGTACTCGCATGGGTGTGCCTACTCACCAAATACAAGTCATCAGAAATTAAAGCATGTAATGCAAGGATATCATCACTATAAATAGAACAATGAAGCAGTCTGGAAACTGTGTGTTGTATCTTATGTAATACAGTTAGTAATAATATAATATCAACTTTAATATTTTATATTTAATATTTAGCAAGATGTGGATCATAAAGTTGGAAACAAGAATTTTTTGAAAGAAGCTTTTAGTGATGTAAAAGAAGAATAAAGGAACTCGATTTGGAACTTAGAACTGTAGCAACTGTCCAACCCTCTCTGTCTCCATCACTGTCAGCAAATGCTAAAGAAATGAGGTGAAAGACAACCTAAGATATTTAGTGTTGCCAGTTGTTCCCCTGGAGGGTAAGTCCTCTGTCTGGACAGGTGGTTGCCGGAGAACTTAGTAGAAAACACGCCGCTGGTGTTCGGTAGGCTTCCCACCGCTCTCACAAGAAAAGTCCTTGTTCCATCTTCCTGCACATTCCCTTAGAATTCAATAGAAATTTGCACAGTTAGAGAAGTGAAATGCTGACAAATAAAACTATTCAGTTTTTTGTAGGAATGTTTTGATGTTTCTTTTGTTTTTGAGATTATAATAAACTTATAATCTTCCTTCTTCTTCCATTCCTCCAGACCTTCACATACACTGCTCCTCACTCTCCTCCAAACTCACGCCCTCTTTTTCATTAATTGTAATTGCATGCAAAAATACATAGATGTATAGACACATATGTTCTTAAATGTAACCTATTCAAGTACTTTTACAGACATTAATACAGCATTTCATGAAATTTTAATGTATCTATATGATTTTACACACTTCACATGCATTAGAATATACTATATTATAACAAAATTTCTGAAAGCTAGCAAATAGATTTTCTCATTTTTTACTCTAATTACTCTTTAATTTGATGGGTTTCTTGATTTTTTCTTCATTAACTACTTAAAATCCAAATATTTAAAATATAATCTTATAAAAAGATTCCTTAAATTCAAGCAAGAGCTGGAGAGAGAAACCAGAGAGCCAAGTTCATACAGGTTTGTGTGTGTGCTCTGCTTGACACACAATTCCAAACTCAAGCTTCATTTCCTCACTTTCCGTCCTTTCCATTCCTCTCCTTGTATATTCTCTCACTTCCGTATCTTCCCAGCTCTGTCATCAGCCTGTGCTTCTCTCTTTCTAGGTCTTCCAAGAGTTCTTGCTCTCAATGAAAAAGCAGCTGCTTAATCTTTTGGTCAGACAACCCCCATTCCACTCAGCAGAAGGTTCAAACTATATAAAGTATTTTTGGAATAAATAAAGTCATTGCATAGATATTAGTAAGCATATGCATTGAAAGATAGCAAATTATTTAAAATAAAAATAATATTGAATCCACTAAAAAGCACTGTTGGTGATTATGGTCATAAAAAGAAAGATTAATTGTAGAACGTAATTCTGGCTTATTTATAAATATTAAAGACATTTAAATCACTTTGACATCATCACTTAATAAAATTAACTTTAGAAATGAAGAGAGACATATTACTAAATCTATATGCAAGTCCATATGCCTATGCATTAGTAAATTTGATGTTAATAACTAGACAACTGCAGTAAAGACTGCGGGAGGTAACTGGCAACTCTCGGTCTGTCTTTCTGTGTCCCCATTTCCTAGAGCAAAGCACTTCTCAGCGTTGTCTGTGACGATCACCAAGAATATGTTAAAACTTAATGTCTCTATTCTAAAAAAATATACACAAATTCTATAAATCATGTGTACAAATTTCAATTATAAAACATAAATAATAAAAATTCACATTGTTTATCACTAGAGTCTCTGACCTTGTAAGAATGAGTTGGCCCTATGAATCTGCTCTTTTGACCAGTTCACTGGGTAATTTCCATGCTAGTATATAGGGAATCCATACTTTGATTGCCACTGTTTAATGGGTGAAATAATTTCTTCACTCTTTTCAATAAGATAGATTATTGGTGGCAAATGACTCTAAAGTTGTATGCATTAAACCTTAGAGTTACCTGATTCACCAAGACTACTAAATATGTAACAATAAAATGGGAAATAATCAACAAATTTCTACAAAAGTGGGATGCATCAAATGTGTGTTAGTTCGTAATTTATTCTATCATGGAAATATTAAACATTATGCATATTTATTGAGGTTAGTATGGAGTCGTGTACTCATGGTAAGTGGTTGTCATAGCCCAATAGACGTCAGTTTCCCTCCTGTATCATTGTCTAATGAGCAATTTTTATAGCTTAGGAACCCACAGTTCTTGTGTGGCATGATTTATGTGTGCTTTCAATATGACTTATATTGTTATAAGTAATGTAAGCATTCACTTTATTTTTATATAATATTTTACATAAGCTGTGCTTTTGCAGATGAAGTAAATGGAAAATAGTTTCATCTCAATGACAAACACAGTTATTTCAATTGCTTGCTTTTGATTGATAGAATGAGAGAAATATCTAGAATAATTCTCCATCATGTAACACCTACTACCTTAAACTATGCTCGGTGTTGTACAGATATAATGATTAATGCTTCATGGAATTCAGATCTCCAATGTTACTTCAGTTCACACCTGTTGGTTTAGGACTTAAAATTCTAATGTGATATGCCGCGTGCCTCCATACATTCCTTCAGAGCACCAGGTTTGGCTTTGAAAACGATTTTTTATATTTCTTGAGACTGTGATGGTTTTCTATCTCAGTAATGATACTTGAGGATTAAACAGAAATTTTAGCTTTTATTTCTTTACAACATCAAAACTGAATATTTATTCAGAGGTGATCATTCTTATATGTCTTTCTTGTTCAGCTTTAATAGTTTATGTTTGATATAAATGTATATATTTGATGAAGACCAAATAAGAGTTCACACACTTTAAACAAATCATGATTTATTCTTTTATACATTGACAAAATACATCGATGAGACCAAACTAATCCCAAAGAATATTTGTGGCTGCAAAGGCTCTATGTGTGTTTTGGTCACTCACATCTGAAACATAATGAAGAAGTCAAGTCACCCTACAGCCACTAACTAGAGATACAGTCAGTTTTCCTTCTCTTCTCTCCTAGCAACATCTTCAAGGGCTCTGCGGTGTGTGTGTACAGCATGAGTGATGTAAGGAGAGTTTTCCTTGGCCCATATGCTCACAGAGATGGCCCCAACTATCAATGGGTGCCGTATCAAGGAAGAGTCCCGTACCCACGGCCAGGAACTGTAAGTGGCTCTGATATTTAACACGTGGAATGAATATATTTTTGTCAAGTACAGCAAATAAGTTCAGGTGTAAGTATTAGCACAACACAGAGCAAAGAGTCTGTGACTGCAAAGGGAAGTTCAAGACAGATTCTGTGTGCTTCCACATATAACACGTTCACCTCACATTTCAGTATTTAAATTGCTTCCATATCATTAGATGTCCCTAATTTTTTTTAACAAAACAAGGATGAGAAGCCGATGCACTTTCTCTTTTGAGCAGAACACTGAGGAAATGGCTGTCATGGACACTGAAAGTACTAGAAGGTAAATGAGCTGCTTCTCTCTGACGGTGAGGGTGCTGCTTATTCTGATTATATGGTAGGCTGTGGTCAGAGGAACAGTATTAAAACCAACATTATCATCCCATGGCTTTGATTGAGCTTGCAACACTATCATTCCAATGAAACTGTGTTAAGCTAAACAAAATATCATGTAACAAAATATTCTTTTTAAAGATACATATAAAGAAAAGACATTAATATGATACAAATTCGGGATAATCAGCCTAAAGACCATGTCAATGCTTTTTTTTAAGGGGGTTGGGAGCAGAGAAAAGGTCTATTTCAGACGGCACAGTACAGTCCATCACTGAGGGGAGCCAAGGCAGGGGCTTGAAGCAGAAGCTATGGAAGAAGGTTGATAGATGGCTAGCACCCTGGCTTTTGCTAAGGTAGTTTACTTATACCACGAGGAGTTCATGCCCATACTGGCACCACCTACCGTGAGCTGGGCAGTCCCACATCAGGCACCAAACAAGACAACATCTCAGGGCCATGTCTTTAACTAGTGTGATCCAGGCAAACTCCCATTGACAGGGTCTCAGATGGCGCTGGGCTGTCTGTTTTTAAGATGGAGCTGATTAGGAGACTTGCCCATAAGTCTTCCTGTGTGTCTTTTTGAGGCTTAATGACCCTCCCACTCTATATCCTTATTGAACTGTGCAATTTACTGCATCCTTGGGCTGTCATGATCCTCAGTTATTCAAACCCTAAGAATTCTTTCACTTGGTTTTTGTAGGTGTAATTAAAGACTCATCAGTTAACTTTTTGTTACCGTAAGCGGGTCCATCCACCCCAGGACTTGATAGCTGTTCTACTGAGCTTCATGGCTAGTGGTCCCACCTCCCCTGTTGTCAAGGCCTGTCCTCCTGCCTCTTCCATCTGAATAACTAATTACAATGGCTTGTGCCACATCCTAGTAAGCCTAATGTTTTAGTGAACAGATCGCCACTCTACCTGTGTGCCAGGAATTATGTTCATGTAGCTCCAGGCCCAGGTCATTTCTTGTCAATCCCAACATGCAGTAGCATTTTCTAATCAAAAGAAACTTCAAGAAAGATATTTTTAGAAAGTGGAAAGGACTTACATTTGAAATTTAGCTATTAGTTTAATTTTACTTCAGTGGTTAAATAGTATGATTGATTCAAGACAAGTATTTTTATTACCTTACTAGATATAGGATTTAGTATTTTCATTTTCTCTTCATTTCTAAAATTATTTATGAGAAAATTAAAAATATTGTGTCTTATAAAAAATTGTTTCTAATGATAATGCTGCAACAGCAACAAAAAAAGTTCAATAGGATTTGAAAATCATAATGATTAGATGGAATGTTTATTATAGAAAAACAAATGAGACTTATGGAAACAAAAGGCATTTCCTCCAGCTCTTAGTCACAAACTGTCCCCTCTTTCTTAGTAGACAGTTTTATGTTCCTATGGATGACAGACCTCCATGTCCATTTAATACCCTGCTGAAGATACCTTTTAATCTGAGTATAAATAATGTTTGCAAAATCAGTAATATAAATTACTATATTGTGAGTTTTGTTCTATGTGATATATTGTTTTGGGATACACACACACACACACAAACAGTAGCCAATTATTTTTCCGATTTCAGTGATGAGAACTATGTTAAGTGATGGTGCCAGTATTCAGCCTCCAGCTTAGAACTAACTCACTATTCACAGTAAGCTGTTAGGAGAAACTATAACAGCAAGGACTGTGCTCAGAGTGTTGGAGACAGCATTGCATAAGTCAGGAGTGGGGAAGCATGTGATGAATGTTTTAAAGGTGCAAAGTGTCATTTCTCTGTTATTTCAACAATATTACTGAGGGGCAGTCATCAATGCAATATTTAAACAACACACTATTATTGAAAACAATTTGGTTTTCGAGCTAGACTTTCACTGTGTAGTATAGCATTGGCTGTCCTAGATCTCACTCGGTAAACCAGGCTAGCCTTGAACTCACGAAGATACTCCTGACTCTGCCTCCTGAGTGCTGGGATTAAAGGTGTGTGCCACCACAGTCCAGCTATTATTGAAATTTAAAGAAAATCTATAAGCAAATTATATTTTATATTTAAAAACAGATAATAGAGAAAGAAATGAAAGTAAGTTGTAGGAAAATTAAAATAATCCTCAACTACCGGTTTTACTCACACATTTGCACATTTGTTCCTGATGTCTTTACATAATGTAATGGAGAGCACAGAGGTCCTTTTTCAAAATTCCTTCTTTTCTCTTTGTGAGTGCTTTGCCTGCATGTGTCTGTACTCCACACATGTCCAGTCCCCAAGAAATCCAAAGAGAGCATTGGATACCCTGGAACTGCAGTTATAATTGGATATGAATTATTTTTTGGATACTGAGAATCATACCTAAGTCTTCTGGAAGAAGCCATGACATCTCTTTAGTCCCATAATCTTAAAAGCCTTTGATGCTTTGTATTTTTTTATAAGTTTTAAAGTGATATTAAAGAAATCTCTAAGGTATATGAAAACAAGAAGTCTATTATTCTCTCATGTCTATTCCATGTGCAGGTCAAATATGGACACTTATATATTGTACTCTCATTTCAGAACATTATTTAATAACTCTTGAATTATTAATGAATTTGTCAAGTAACTGACAAGAGGTTAATTTCTAACTCTAGCCTTGTAAGATACGATTACATTTTATCTCTCGTGCACTTACATTAAAAGTAAAGCATTACTGAGCTGTAGGACAAGCTACGTAAGCCTGGATGTACTGGACCCTGTGACACTGTTTGCTCTACACACTGAATTACAGTGAGGAGACAAAAAAAAAACGTTGATTTTTTTTCATGGCTTTTTATTTGCTTTTGGGGAGAGTATTTCTACCCAGAGTTGACATGATACCAGCTCACAAAAAGATGTTCTATTTTGCTTTGTATGTCAATATGTATTTTTCTTAACTTTGCTGCCTCCATTTTGATTGACTAGTTTCTGTGCCATACACTAGTAGACACTAAATAAAGCCTGAATTATTTTATTAAAGTCATTAATAATGTTTTCAACCTTATGTTATGAGTCAGACAAGAATAATTTTTATTGTCTTTTGGTTGGGAAAAAGACATTTATATTTGGGTGTGACTCTAAACTAAAGCAGTTATATATCATCAGGAAAAATATTGTTTCTCTAGACAACATTAGTTGCACACAAATGTAGCATATTTCATGCATTATGTTAAACATCTATTATAGAAAGAGCGCAGGCTGGTGCAGTTAACAGGAATGTCAGACTTCTTCAGATACATTCGCAGGTTCTGCAAGAAATGATGACATTCATTACTATTGAAAATTAATTTTTGTTTAGAAATATATACTGATAATTTCAACTACTAATTTAGGTACATAAGAGCTGGTAATAACTAATGCTTACTTAGTCAGGTTCAAATGTAATAGAAAATAATTACAGGTTTAGACTCACAGAATATTGAATAATTTATAATCCTAATCATTAGATTTTATTTAAAAGGTATTCGCCTTTTTCTAATAGTGTCCGAGTAAAACATTTGGTGGCTTTGACTCCACAAAGGACCTTCCTGATGATGTCATAACCTTTGCCAGAAGTCATCCAGCCATGTACAACCCAGTATTCCCTATTAATAACCGCCCAATCATGATCAAAACGGATGTAAATTATCAGTTCACACAAATCGTTGTAGACCGAGTGGATGCAGAAGACGGGCAGTATGATGTCATGTTCATCGGGACAGGTACGCTTTTCAATTTTACCCTTGTGTTTTCTTCCAGAACACTGTATTTAGCTGAAGTTCTGCATTCATTTTCAAGATACCAGAACAGTTTGCCACCACTTTGTCGATAAATTTGCTTTTAAAAAAAGGGGGGATGGGGGTTCCTTTGAAATGAAACTTATTCAATTCAATCAAGGAAATAGAGCTAAATAATCAATTATAATAATTGAATCATAATTCTCCTAGATAGGGATACACAAATACACATACACACACACAGTCACAATATTGCTCAAATCATGACTGAGATTCCCAGGGTGTTATGTTACTGCAAACTTGTCTGAACCTTAACATTTCCACTAATGAAAACCTTCAATCAAATAAAGGTTACCAAAATAATTTGTCCGTTGTTTGTGCCATACAAATAAAATCTGGAAAAAAAATTTATCAGAAAATATATTGGACACTCATTGAATGCCTTTCTTCAGAAACGAAACAAAATCCTTTCACTGATTTCGCTTTTAGAAGCAGATTTCTGCAGGTGTATTTTCAGAATCAATCTTTCTATGGCTGTGACATGTTATTTTGTTTCCCCATACCCTCTAAACAGTGATGCAATCTGTGAAAGTACCAGTTACAAATCCAAACCTGCTACTTAATGTCAGATTCCAGGGTAATAAATTCTTGGTCTCCATTAACTTCATTAACTGACATAAATCAACAAGAGACGAAGCAAGGCAAAACAGTGTGCTTCACCTTAACCTGGTGCAATAATGTCCTCTCTTCCTTGGGGGAGAAACAGAAAGAAAATTACGTTGACTACAGCAGAACATAAAATGTGGTAAATTACTGTAAGATTCATACCTTAATTGTGAAATCCTGACGTCATCATGTTGAACAGTGTCAGGTTCTTAGCAATACATTAAAGACTCCTTTTACTGAGAACATTCCCCCACCAAACGAAAGAATCCTAATGAGAGTCGCAGTTCCATAAAAGTCAGTGACTGTGCATAGCACCCGCAGCTTACGAATAGAATCAGGAAATAGAAGAGAATATTTTTTCTCAGTAAATATTAGCTTCTCTTTTAATGTCAAGTTGTAACTGAATCTCTGCAGAGTAATTGGGTTTGTTCAATAATTTCACTGCGGCCTTGCTGGCCATCCCTAGTTCAGAAGTCACTTATTCTCTCTCAAAGAGCAACAAAGCCTGCTTCCGGGTGTTTGACCAAAGCAAACCAATCATGAGAATTTAGTTCCTCTAGGACACAAACTGCCTTTAAAAAACCCCTTTTCATGAGGATGTTGAACGTTGGATGCTGTGGATGGTTGTAGGTCAGTCCAGACCAGGGTCATCTGTCAGCAAGGAAATTGATTACAGTAATTGTATCTTTTAACTAAGTTTCACTTCATAGAGCATTGATCCTTGTTGAGTAATCTGATTCAGTTTGTGTGAAATTGTTTGAAATACTATTCGGTAAAACTTGATCTGGAACAGAGATAAAGTTGTGTTTGGGTCCCGGAGACCCAATGGAGTCACTAAGTAGATTAACCTAATTTCCCTTTAATCTTTGGTGTTCTGAGCAGGCTAAGGTCCTGTAAACACAGCAGGATCCTCTTAAAAGTGGACTTTTTTAACTTTAAAAGGAATAGCCTTGATCCCAGAGTACAATGTGACAATCCACTGAGGACAGTGGCCAATAGAGTCGATGTACTACTAGGTTATATTTCTGGTATAGAGGTTCTTATTGGTAAGAATTTCTTTGGAAAAAGGAAAAGTTTTTTAAAAATAAACCAACTGAGGCTGCAAAGAATTGACCAAGTTTACTAAACACTAAAACTGTTTAGACTCAATATCTTTGCCTTTGAACAAAGAGTGGAATCACACCTGCCACACAGGAAAATTCACATTGCATCAATGAAATTTCAGGTGAAAATGACAGATGTTTTCATTACAACATTTTTCTCTTAATAATGAAAATTAGAAAGTAATTTAAATATCGATAAAATAAAATCAATTTTTTATAATTTAATTCCTGAATTTTTCTTTCAAGACTGTAAACTTATTTTCCAAGTGTGCATATTATAGAGAAACTATTGTGGTACTCAGAAGAGTTTACTGTGAGAGATCACATTGACATTCATCACTTCAGTATCATTGAGCCTACCTTAAGGGCCGCTAAGTGTGGCCACTTCTAGGAGATGGCTGTGCTGCTGAACTTGGAGGCTCTTATACCTGGGATGGGCGTTGACCCTTGCAGTTCATATCCGCAGAGTCTTTGTGGACATACGCTGGTGTCAAAATAAAAGGGGAAAAGTCTGTCTTGTCAAATTGGTTTTATATATATATATATATATATATTTATATATACATATATATATTCTGGAATGCATAGAAATTAAAATATTTAAAAGTAAAAAGCTATCCAACTTTGTCATTTTTATTGTGTTTATTATATTTTTGAAAATT